>JAOANR010000010.1:21690012-21767311 GCA_030278955.1 Hygrophila difformis
GCCCCCTGCCGCCTAAGTATCCTTGTGCACTAAGAATTTTAGTCAAAGGCTAACCAACATTAAAGCGTTGGTGTTGTGTGAGTAAATTGTCATAGGTCCTCTATAGTGTGTGTGTTTGTGTTGGTATCAGAGCTTATTTTCTCCCAACAGCTCTCTTTAACATTCTCCCAGGTAGCCATGTTATCATCAGCAGCCGCTGCAATCGAGCACTAGCCCAACAACATCAACTTTCATTTAACAACCACAGCATTCCCTGCTAAGCACCAAAATTCACCACAAAGAAACTATATTGCTGTGTCGATTACATCCGCATCCTCTGCAGCAAATGATGAAACAGACAGCATCGAACACTTATCAGCATCAGCAACCTCCTCACGAAACTCCGGCATCAGCTACAACCTGAAAAAACAAGATAACTAAATTTTGCACAATTACAATATTACATCAGCCCCCTTGTGATTAAGCACTGTAGTTCCTCCTAGCCAAAGCCATTCCTCCATCCCTCCCTTCCTCTGACATCAGTATATTTTATCACTTCTCCTTGAGAAAAATATGACCGCTCCACCCTCTATTATGACCATGCCTCCACTTTCGGTTCTCCTGCTGCTCCCCTCCTCGCATAGGAATCGGCCAACGCATTCCGCTCGCGAAAAATATGTTTGATCCGAACCTCACCACAACTTCGGCAGACTGCCATAATATTATTCAAAAAATTGAAAATCTCACAGGGAAGCGAGCCGGCTCTTTCAACCATCCCCGTGTAGAGCTTCACCTAAGACCATCTTTCCACTTTGCTTCCACCAGCCGCCCCCACCCTAGCCCAATGATCCGCCTCCTTGTTACGCTCCCTCAATATATGCACCACTTTCACCTCGCCTGCGAATTTCATGATCACCATAATAGGCCCCAGCAACTCCCGAAATCTCCATGGAAACATTTTTGGATCTTGTAGCCATTTCACTACATTACTAGAATCACACTCAAATACCATTTTGCATAGAGGAAATCCCTGGTCTCGAACCAACGCCATACAAACTCGACTGATCGCCGTCACCTCTGCCTCGGTCGAATCAACACAGCCAATAAAGTCCGAAAGAGTGAAAATTGTATTCCCTTTGTTGTCATGAATTACACCACCAATTCCTGCCGGCCCTGGATTACCTAGCGACGAGCCGTCTGTGTTTATTTTCCACCACCCCGAGGCCGGCCTTTCCCAAATGAGTCCATGCCGAGAGATTCTCCCCACCTCCTCCCTGGTTCGCGAACATCCAGCAGGAAAACTAATAATCAGCCCCTCAATGTTCTCTGTTGACCCTTTATTAAGGATTTGCCACCACCAACAAGTCCTCCATTTCACTTCTTCCAATGCCACATGAAAATCTGCTCGCACACCCTTAAAAATCAGTTCATTTCTGCATTTCCGAATGGTCCATATAATGACCAGTCCCATCAAAGACCACAGCTCTCTCTTCCCTTATTTCGGACGTACATCCATCCACCAGTCCACTAAGTTGGAAGCCTTGCCTGGCAATGCCCACGAAACCCCAAAGCCGGATGACCCTTGACGCCATAATAGTGCAGCGAATTCGCACCGGCAAAATAAGTGATCCACCGACTCGGTCTCACGATCACATACTGGACACTGTGCACTTCCCTCTAACAAGCAGCCTCTTCGCAATAGCATCTCCCTTACTGGTAACGCTTCGTGCAAAATTTTCCAAGCCAAGTGTTTCACCTTCATTGGAGCTTTCACTTTCCATATTTTAGTCACACCTGTTTTATCCGAGACTCGTCATCGTCCAATTCCTTACGCAAGTATGACCTGGGCTTGAAACATCCTCCTCCATCTTTGTACCAAATTACCCTGTCCTTTAGGAATTTATTCAGTCTGACTCTCTTCAACAATTCTAGCAACTGATTCCACCCTTCTATCTCCCAGTCAAAAAGGGCCCGTCTCAGTTCAATCTGCCATGTCCATTCAAATCCCTCCCACTTCCCGAACTCGCCAATCCTACCAACCTTGTTACTGGCGAGGGCGTATAGTCGACGAAAAATATCCCTAAGAGCCCGCCCATCCCCTAGCCAAACATCATGCCAAAATCTTGTATCCGCCCCATCCCCTACAATAATTTTGAACCTCCCCCAGCCCTATCTACCCTGGTATCCTTCCAGGCAGAACAGATATGTCCCCAAAGAGATCTTTCCTGCTTCACTGCTGGCAGCAAAGGTCCCTCTTTCCCGTAGTACTTTGCATCAATGACCTCCTTCCAAAGCCTATGTTCATTGCCAAACCTCCATTTCCATTTTAGTAACAATGCCTCATTAACTATTTTTGTCTCCCATATGCTCAAACCCCCAACCTCCTTGCCGGCACACACCCTTTCCCAATTTATAGTATGTAATCTCCTCATTCCCTCCCACTCGTTCCAGAAAAATCGTCTCTTAATTTTCTCTAGTTGTTTCGCCACCCCTTTCGGAACCTTGAAGATAGAGAGATAATAGACCGGTAGACTGTTCAAAACTGACTTAATCAAACATAGCCTGCCCGCTTGAGATAAAAGTCTTCCCTTCCATCCGGCCAAGCGCTTTTCCACTTTTTGGATCACCGGCTGCCATATCCCGGAACTGTTAACCCGACCTCCAATTGGGATTCCCAAGTACATAAGTGGCCAGTCCCCCACCCCACACCCGAGTATACTAGCAACATCCCTCGTCAGTTCCTCCGAGCAATGGTCAAGCAGCTCAAGATTCTTTTGAGAGTAATTACCTGACTTAATTCCCCCTTGCAAAATATAAAGGTATCATCGGCGTACTGTAGATGAGTGATCGACGGCCCATCCGCTCCTGTCCCTAAGCCTGTTATCCACTCCAGCGCCACTGCCTTCTTGAAAAAGCAATTGAGTAGTTCAGCAACCAACACGAATAAGTACGGGGAGAGAGGATCTCCTTGCCTCAATCCTTTCTCCAAAGTAAAAAATTTTGTGGGAGATCCATTTATAGGGGTGAAAACGGGACGGATACGGGCGGATAGTACTCATCCCGTATCCTATCCCATATTTTTTTTGTCGAATATGGAATCGGATACGAATAGGCCGGATACAAATACAAATTCGAATATTTCGGGAAACGGATACGAGACGGATTCGGATTTTAATTCGGATAATCTTATAATTACTAAAATTAATTTTTTTTAAAATTTTTTAAGTGAAATCGGAATACACTACTATGTAAGCTAAACTAAATTTTTAAATTTTTCAAGATCATTAGTTATTTCGTTCAAAACATCTAAATAACATCACTACAAGATGTTATATACTACAGTTTTGATGCAAAGAACCTAATGATGTAGTCGAGTTGATTGATATGATTTGATTTAATAATTACATATGGATTTCAAACTTTTTTTTAGGTGAATACCAGGGTATCCTCAGGCCACATTGGACCCAAGACTAATCCCTCGAGGATCGGGTGGGCATTTAAGGGTTGCCTCTCCCAAAGCAGAATTCTGCATACACAAAGGCTCGAACCCATATGACTTTCAAACTTTTGATTATATTTATATATATAGTATTACTTATTTATTTTATAGTTAATATAATATATTATATTATACATATATAAATATATATAAATTTTCGGATATTCGGATAGAAAATACGGATAATATCCACATTATATTCGGATTTTCGGATACGGGCGGATATTTACAATCCCATATCCTGTCCCGTATCCGCCGGATATAAAAATTCGAATTCGGATTCGAATATAATCGAATACGGCGTCGGATCGGGCGGATATTATCCGCCCCACTTTCACCCCTATCCATTTATCATGACAGCAGCCGATGCAGATCCAATACATTCCCTCAACCAACTTAACCACTTACTCCCAAAACCCATAGCCTCCATCACTCCAAAGAGAGCCTCCCATGATACGTTATCATACGCCTTAGCAAGGTCTAATTTTACCACAAACCCACAGTTACCAGCCTTTTGATTTGAGTGTATAATCTCAGCTGCCACGAGAACACCATCCAATATTTGTCTTCCCTTAATAAAGGCCATTTGCGACTGTCCTACTAACCCCTCAATTACGCCTTGTAACTGTCTAGCCAACACTTTAGAGATTATCTTGTATACACTCCCAACCAAGGAAATAGGACGGTATTCCCCAAAGTCTTTTGGACACTCCACTTTCGGTATAAGAATGATAAACGATCCACCCGCCTCCCATGGTAATTTGTGTTCAACCTCGAACTTCCGAAACACCTCCAGGACGTCATCCTTTACCAAATCCCAATGTCGCTTATAAAAATCTATGTTGAAACCGTCCGGACCCGGTGCTCGGCTACTGTCGCAACTCCACACCGCTTCGCGGATCTCCTCTTCACTAAAGTTCCTTTCCAACCAGCGCTTGTCTGTTCCTTCAGTCTGGGCAAGCCAACATTAGAAACCTGGCATATATTCTCATTTTCCTTTCTAAATGCCGCACTGAAGTAGTCATATGCCAGCTTTTTGATCTCTCTTGGCTCCACCACCTCCACCCCATCCCTATATATTGCACAAATATTATTCCTCTTTCTATGCATAGCTGTGATTGCATGAAAGTACCGCGTATTTTGCTCCCCTTCTTTAACCCATCTCACCCGCGATTTCTGTGCCCACCTTCTTTCTTCAAATAGCAACAGCTTCTTTAACTCCCCCCTTTTTTTCCTGCCAAGAGCCCCTTACCTCATCATTCCCACCGTCCTCTACCATCCTGACTTCCAATTTCCCCAACTCCGCCATGAGTCTTTGAGTACGACCCTCAAGATCTGTCGCCCCATATCCTTCCCACTCCTTAATACGTTTTTTCTAAACTTTCAGCCTACAAAACAACGCACTCCCCCGCTGAGCCCTGTTTGCACCCTCTACCGAGCCCCATGCTTCTTTTACCAGATTTCTAAAACCTGCCTCGTCCGCCCAATAATTGTAATATCTAAACGGTTTAGGTCCCCACGATCTTTCTCCCCATTCCAAGCATACCGGATAGTGATCCGATAAAACAGTGTCACAGCGCTTCTGGAGAATATCTCCCCGAATAAGTAACCACCCATGCGCCCTACCCCCCCTCCCAACCCAAGTGAAGTTCCCAACCCCCATCGGCTACAGGCCCTAATTGATCAATAAAAGATCTAAAATCACTTGACGATCCGGAATCAAAACACTCCCCAACCCTCTCTCCCTCAGATAATACAGCGTTAAAATCGCCTGTCCAACACCACAACTCCCCGTTCCCAGTGTCACAACTCTCTGCGAAATGATTCCACAATACTGCCCTCTCACTGCGGTTATTTGGAGCATGAACACAAATCACATTGACACTCCCTTCCACCCCTATAATCTCTCCCTTGACCCAGATATAGTGATGAGCACTATCTACCAATCTAAACGAGCATCGCCCACCGTCCCAGATCATTAGTAATCCACCCGCACTCCCTAAAGCCGATTGATAACAGAATTCACTCCCAGAGGAACCCCATAACCTTGACACCAACCTATCCTGAATTTCACCCATCTTCGTCTCTTGCAAACAAACCATCAACGGCCTCAACTTCTTACAGATCCTCATTACCGCCCTCCTCCTCACCCCTCCGTTCAGCGCCCTCACATTACATGTTACAATCCGCATCTAAAATTTTATCCCCACAAAACTGGACCCTCCAGTACACTACTAATTCAGCACCAATTTCGTTAGGGTGCAATCACCCTTTTTGACTTGATGTGCTGTGGGAATTTACAGCCGTTGATTGTCTTTAAAAATCAACGATTGAGATTAACTCTAAGGGTAGAAAAGTAATTTCGTATATTTGCCATATTGTTTGCCGTTGGACGTCGTCTTCTTGGATTTCCGAGTTCTCTTCTATTTTTTGTTTGCTCTATACGTGTTGCGGCGGTGTGAGGAAGTTGCTGGCAATTATGAATGCGATTAGCATGTCGTTGAATGCATCGGCAACGTTTTCAGATTTGAGTTCTGCGTTCAATGGTACTTTTTAGAATTTTTGAATTTTGAGTATTTTTATCGCAGATCGTCGTTTTTGATTTTATGTATGTTTTTTGAGTTTTGAGTTTTGCTTTGATATGTTTCTCTTTTTTTGTGTTTTCTGAAGTTTCATATATATATGTTCATTTAAGCGTCAAAACGTTTGTACATGTGATTATGAGGGACAGAACCATTATATTTTCATCGATGCAAGCCTAGCATTTTCAGCGATGCATTACTAGCATTTTCAGCGATCACTGTCTAGCATTTTCAGCGATGGACATTAAGCATTTTAAGCGATGGTTTATGTCAGCTATGTATATTTATTATTTTAATGGGAATTCTTTGTTTATTTCTTCACAGGTAACATAAATTGGAGTGAGTTAAGTTTTGTTACAGCTGATGATGCGTTTAGTTTTTATTGTGATTATGCTCATAGTTTAGGTTTCTCGGTAAGGAAAATGTATGAGAGACCAAAGCCACATGAAGTTGATAGATTGTTCTATTTACAATATGCGTGCAATAAGGAAGGATTTCGTCGTGGTTGTTTGTTTGATAGTGATTCATCTTGTCGTTCTAAGAGTCTGAAATTTCGTAGGAGTGATGAAACCCGAACTGGTTGTGAAGCAAAGGTGAGGTTACATTATAAAACTGATGAAAAAATTTATAGAGTTGTGTTTTTCTGTGGTGATCATAATCATGCTCTGCATGGACCATCAAGGAAGCATATGTTGAAATCGAATAGAAGAGTTGATGAGTTACACAGTGTTGTTGCTGGTATACATGAAGAAGTTGGATTGTCATTGAGGTCATCGTATGACTTGTTGAGTATGGGTGCTGGAGGTAGTGGACTTGTAGGATTTTTAAAGGACGATTTGAAGAATGCACTTGTTAGAAGGCGGCAAAGAAATTTAAAAGTAGGGGATGCTGGTGTTGTATTGAAGTATTTCTCTGAGAAATGTGTCAGTAATCCATTTTTCTTCCATGAGTATGATCTGGATAATGATGAGAGAATTACAAATATCTTTTGGTCAGATGCTGAAATGAGGATGGATTATCAAGCTTTTGGTGATAGTGTGACCTTTGATACAACGTATCGGACAAATAAAAATTACAGACCATTAGCTGTTTTTGTTGGATTCAATCATCACCGACAAACTTCTATTTTTGGAGCTGCATTGATGCTTGATGAAACTCAAAGATCATTTGAGTGGCTATTTAAAACATTTTTGAAGTGTATGGGGGATAAGGCACCTCAAACGATTTTCACAGATCAAGATTGTGCGATGGCACCGGCAATTAGGAAAATTTTGCCTAATACCTATCATGCTTTATGTAGTTGGCACATTATAGAAAATGCGAAAAAAAAATTGGAGTCAACTGTACACACCGAGGTAAATATTTAGTTATTTTTACTTTCAATTGTTTTTTCGATTTAGATATTGATATGTACATGTTGAACTCATTTTTTTAGGTTTGATAAGCTATTTCATCATTTGGTATATGATGTGAGGACAGAGATGGAATTTGAGGTGGAATGGGAATACATGCTATCAACTTGTTTCTCACAATCTGAACATAGGTGGTTGTCGACTACTTATAATTTGAGAAGTCAATGGTCCGCTGCTTGGGTTAAAAATCATTTTACTGCAGGAATGAGGACTACTCAGCTAAGTGAATCTTTTAACTCAGTTGTGAAACGGTATGAATAAATTTCATTTTCAGTGATAGTTGAATAGTTATTTTCAGCGAGGCTATACTGTTTTGATCAGCGAGAGAGTTCTATTTATTTCAGCGATGTGTGTTTGCTTTATGTAGTTGAGAATTTGATTTTCACATCCCCATATTGTGTTGACATTTCACAGGTTCTTAAGGCCAGTTGATAACTATGTTGAGTTCTTTGCACATTTTGAAAGGGTTGTGGAGTCAAGGAGGGATAATGAACGGATGGAAGATTTTAAGGCAGATGATAGACAAGTTTCTGCCAGGTTTATTATGAATCCACTATTGAAATATATAGCTGAGAAGTATACACCAAATGTGTTCAATATTTACAACAATGAGTATGATGTGTCATTTGGGTATGTGGTTGAGCTTCAACCAGATGCATTATTTATCGTGTTTGCAAGAGAGAAGATGCAGATTCAAAGATGATTGGTGATCATGTCAATGTTAACATTGATGATGGTACAATTGGATGCAATTGCAATATGTTTGAGAATATGGGGATTTTATGTTGTCATGCTCTGAGGGTGATGGATGTTCTGTCAGGAAGTGGAGCAAAAATGTTTCATACTATTCCAGATAAATATATTTTGCAGCGATGGTCAAGGAATGCAAAATGTGATCTTAGTTATGTTGATGTTGGTGTTGGAAAAGAAACAAATGTGGTCAATGCAGCATCTAGATACCGGAAATTGTGTGGCTTGTTTTTGAAGTCAGCAATTGTGTTGTCACGAAATGAGGATGCTTGTGAATCGTTTATGTATGACTTTGAGACATTGATGAAAACAAAGTATGACAATATTGATATTAACAAAGAGTCGGGTAATTTCTAATCAAAGACATATTTATGTTTTTGCTTTTTTGAAATTAGTGTTTCTCAATGTTTTTGTTTTCTTTGCAGAGATTGGAAGTACATCAGATTACTCAAATTTGCATTTAAGGGAAAGAGAAACGTGTAAAGGCGGAAGAAATCGAACAAGAGAATGGTCTCTATTTCTGAAGCTGTTCGGAAAAAGAAAGAGTTAGAACATCGTAAACGGATGCAGAAATGAAGATTTTTATTTTTTTAGAAATGACATGAAGTGTATTGATCATTAATATTGTATTGATCGACTTAGTTCAGTGCTAACTAATGCAATTCAACGATGATTACTTATATACGAAAGCGATGATCGTTATGCAATTCAGCGATGAAAGTTAGTTTTAATAAAAAATAACCGTGTAGTATTTAATAAGAAAATGTTACAATGTCTCAGAAAATCGCGTAAAGAATGCAATTCAGCGATGAATAGATATACACGAGAGCGATTATCAAAAATTGAGCGATGGAAATTAGTTAAATGTAAAATAACCGTATAGTATTTTAATAAAGTTTTACAATGTTTCAGAAATCGCGTAACTAATGTAATTTAGCGATGGTTACCTATTGAAAAAAGCGATCATCATAGTGCAATTCAGCGATGGAGATGAGTTAATAAAAAATAACCGTGTAGTAGTTAATAAAAATTTTACAATGTTTTCAGAATTCGCGTAACGTCTAGTAACGCGATTAATAAAAATAACCGTCAAGATTTCACCGTGTAGTATTTAATGTCAATTTAACCGCCAATTATTAATTTATCGCTGTCGATACTTTCTCTAGGGCTTTTCAGCGATTTAGCGATTCTCTGCGTCTACGGCGAACGGCGATTGTTTTTCTACGGCGAACGGCGAACGGTGATACTTTACTTTTGTGTTATCAAGAATGGCTGAAAAAGTGCATACTCAGGTCTGTTGCGTTCCATCTAGCATTTGTCTTTTAAATAATATCCTGAACGAGAGTGACGGAGATGGGAAGAAAGAGTTTATTCACGAAACTTGCTTCAGTTGTCTGCTTATGTTCAAAATGTGCATGCTCAAGGTTGATCCTATTATAACTTCGATTAATCAGTGGAGCATTTAGGAGGAATGCTTTATTATTGATAAAAACCGTCGATGGAGGTTTAGAGATGAAGACATTCATAAAGTATATGGTTTGCCATGGGGAGTCGATAAATTTATAATAGATTTGAAGAATAATGAGATTGGTTATGATTTTGCTGATGAATTTTGTGAAAAGTATTCTCTTATTACGAATAAGAAGGAGCCTAATCGGATACCTGTTAAGGATCTTAGAGCTATTTTAGAGAATACGGAGAATACTGAAATTCCATTGGATGACTACTGGAGGATGTATGTTTTGTTTGCTCTGCAGAAAGTCTTTACTCCTAACTCAGGGAGGGTTGTAAACAAAAGGTATCTTCAGTTTCTTAGATCTCCGGAAGAAGCTTTAAGGTACAATTGGTGTCTTCATATTAGACAATTTCTTATCAAATCTCTGAATGAGTATAAGACAAAATTGGATAAGGGAACCAGTGCTCAAGCTGTAATACCCGAGAATTTTCCAACATAAAATAAAACAATAATTAAATAAATAAATAATAAATAAAATAAATACTATAAATAAATAAACAAATCCAGCAAATAAAAGAAATAAATAAAGATAAGGAAATGAGAAATGAGATTTTTACTTAAAAAGGAATTAAAGGAATTTAATCCAATAAAAGGATGGATAAATGGTACACCAAAACCCGACACTAATGAACTCGAGTATTCGAGTCCAAAACATCCAATTAGACTGAGAATAAAATTAGAGAGAAAGTATGAACCCGAATATACCCCGGAAATCGGAATTCGGGAGCATAGAGGGATAGAAACCCGAAAGAGAGGCGGAAAAGCACGACGGATCGCACGACCCGCCCGGACCGAAGTCCAGGCGAAGTCGGCGCGGTGGCCGCGCGGTGAAGGGGCTTTAGCGCGCCACGACCGCGCCACTTCACAGATTCGTTTGTTGCGTGAATCTCTCGCCCGAACGCGGATTTTTCGACTTTCGGTTGAACATCTCTCGACTCAAGACCTTTAGGTCGGTTGTGGACGCTCTAGGGATTGAGAATTCTATAAATAAGCCCCTTGGGAGCCCCAAACAAGCTTACAAAACCCTACAATCTTCTATACGTTCGAAACCCTAAATTCGGAGTCGACGGAAAGCACCAAACGGAGGCAGCAGCTTTGGACGAAAATCCGAGGTCTCCAAACGTTGTGGTAAGCTCTAGTCCGATAAATCTTTTCACGTTTCAATCCGAAAACGGATTCTAACTTCGGTTCTTTTCTTTCTACACCCCGTATCGAATCTAGATCGTAGAACCCGACGAACGAAGAGGAGAAACGGTGATCTGGAAGCCACGCCTCCGAACTAGACATCCCCGACGTTCATAGACACTGTAAGTTAACTCTTACATGGTTTTGGGATGAATTAAAACATTCAAAACTAAAAGATTAACATGAAACCGAAATTCTGTCAACTATTACTTTCTACCGGCGCAACAGATTTGTTGAATTTTTCCGACCCTTAAAACGAACTCAAACGGAAAAACTTAAAACACAAAAAACATTCCTAAGACTTAGACCTAGCTACTGTAAAAATTTGGGAATTTTTGGAGTTGATTTGATAGGTGAAAACCCGTTGAAACCGAACTGTTTGAATCTAGATCTCGAAATCTTGGAAAGAACTTAGGAATGATCTTGATCACGTTTTTGACATAGGATCTAGGCTGTTGTAGATCTTTGGCCGAACATGAAAGTTGTAGATAAATTTCTTAAGATGATCCCTGTCAAATTTCATTAAATTTGGAGTTGAATTGATATGGTAGAATTTGGAATCTTGAAACTGTGACATATTAAACTCGGACAGAATTCCTCTTATGCGAAAATTGGTAATTTTGACCTACTTAGGTATCTCGGATTGAAAAAGTTAAAACACGAAAGTTGTAGATCTTGATGTTTCCGAGTCAGATATGAAAGTTTGGAATTTTTGGAATTAAATCTGATTTTAGACGAATTTTGGAGTAAATTGTGATTACCGAGACAAAATCTTGAAATCTTGTTGAAAAATGGAATTAACCTTTAGGGTTGAAACGAATTGAAATATTATTTCTAAATTAATACAATGGAAGGCAGATTTTAAAAACTAAATCCCCTTACAAACTTGATAAATTAAAATTAGGGGTGAGTGCTCTGCAGGGTGCCCCCTAACGATTCACTTCGTGCCGTAATGGACGATGGTGACCCCGCGCGCTAAATTTGAGATATGGATTGCCTAAACGGCGAAACTTAGAGCCTACACTCTCGTGAATATCTGTATGGGTTTCCCGAGGCTCCGGAGTGGTACTGGGTATGGCTGATACGGTTGCGGCCGCCGGGCTACCGGCTAAACTTGTTGACATCGCGATGCTATCGTGAAACTTTGAAATACCAAATCGGGAATGTAATGGGGATTCTAAATTAAATTAAATTAGATTAAATTATGTTGTTGTCCAATTAAATTATTTAAATGCTTTATTTAAATTATGGCTATTATCTTGAACCATGTGATATGTGTTATTAAATAGAGCCTGAGATAAATTATGCTATTGGATATGGATTAGATGAAACTAAATATTATGTTATTATCATGCTTTGTTAAATTATTAAATTTATGGCTTTTAAACCCTACGATCATGCATGTGTTAACTTACTCAGCAATTTTGCTGACCAAAACCATTTTTATTCCTTTCCTTACAGAATATGTGGAATGAGCATGTGTGAGCACGATTCATGCATGGGATTTTGGGGATTGTTATTTTGCTTTAAAATTTCGTACTTAGACTATATTATGAACGGGCCTGTTTAACCCGTGTTTTGGCCATGTCGGCCCTTTTTATATTTTCCGCTGCGATACTGTACTAAACTAAATATTTCCGCTGCGCTATGCTATTATTATTTTCGAATTATATTGTATGGGCTATTTTGAATGCTTTAAATGTTTTAAATACTGCAATACCTAGCTTTGCATCTCTTTAGTAAGCTCGGAGAAACCGTGTCTTACAAGGGAGATGTGGCGGTGAACCCCGACCTGGGTGACCAAAAACCGGGGTGTTACAAGTTGGTATCAGAGCCCGGCTATTTTTAAACTATTATTTTTAAACCATTATTATTTTTAAACTATTATTTTTAAACTACTAGTAATATTTTGACTATTATTTTAAATTTTAAATTATTATTTCCATGGAGAAATTTTTTTTAAAACCCATGGGAAAAATATATATATATGGTGCATTAAATTATTATTGGGGGGAAATATCATTTGCATATGCATGTTGCATCTCTGCTATGAACTTAGAATCTTGGAAACTTGAACTTAGAATCTTGGCGAAACTTGAACTTAGCATCTTGGCGAAACTTGAACTTAGAATCTTGGAAACTCGAACCTAGAATCTTGGCGAATATTAACTTAGATCTCTTACTTGCGCTAGATGGCTAGTCAGGACATGATGCAGTTGATGATCAAGATGATGAACGCTCACCTTGACACCCAACAAACCATACAACAAATGAAAAATCGTATAGCTCACTTGGAGGCAAATCTGCACCAAATGGGAGACTTAAGGGAAGCTGACCTCCAGCACTTCCTGAACTTGAGAGCCGCTGATCAAGATCGCATAAAAGACTTAGAAACTCAAGTGCAAAAACTCACCGAACGGAGCGATGCTGTGATAGATAGAGTTGAGGATCTAGGGACGGACCTGCTTGACCTCACTGATATAGTAGTA
Organism: Hygrophila difformis; assembly: GCA_030278955.1. Taxonomy (NCBI): domain Eukaryota; kingdom Viridiplantae; phylum Streptophyta; class Magnoliopsida; order Lamiales; family Acanthaceae; genus Hygrophila; species Hygrophila difformis. The sequence continues at coordinate 21,703,425 of JAOANR010000010.1, forward strand.
CCATATAGCCCTGTGGAAGACCACTTGATGGGACCACGAAGCCCAACACCCCCAGTGGAGAGCCCGTCTGGCCTTATCCATGGACGCTACGGAACCCTTGGGCTCTGGCCCCACATGGTCCTCCCATCGCCAAACCCGAGCCCCGTGGAGAACCATCCGGAGGAGACACCGGACCCAGTTCCGGAAGCCGCCGATCCACCATCCCCAGTGTTTCATGGACCTTTGGGCACCGGCCAGGTCTCTGATGAGGATGACCCTATGGAAGACCCCGCTACTCTGCCAGAGGACGCAGAGGTCTTTTAGATACTTTATCTTAGATAGTACATCTATTTTGCGCATCCTATTACTTGTATTAAATTTCTTTTAAAGGAATAAAATGTGAGTTGATTTTTTTTGAAATCCTTCAGCCCAAAATTATAAAAAAAAAGAGAGACGAACCGGAACAGTTCCACCGCATTTTCGCTAAACAACAACAGTCAAATCGGACAACTGAACAAGGATACAACGGGAACATAAACTACGAAACAAAACACAGCAAGATCATCCTTGTACAGTCCATAAGAAAACAACTAAATAAAACACTACCACCGCAAGCCTAGATGGAAATGCGGAAACAAAGGATCACTGGTCGGGAGGCGGGAACTGACGACGCATATACTCGTCCATCTGACGCATGTAGGCGTACATATCGGTCATGGAGGCCTGCTGCTCCAGCTGTCTCGTAGTGATCGTATCCATGCGAGCCTGGTACAGGTCCATCCTGGCATCCAGAGCGTCGTAGCGAGCCTGCCCGGCTGCAAACCCCGCATCCATACTAAGCTGCATACCCTGCAGCATCTGAACTATCTGCGGCATCTCCGCACCCTGCTGGGGAACCTCGGGAGGCGGAGGTGGCTGCTCAGGAGGAACAACTAGAATCAAACCATCACCGTTGGGCTCCGGGCGAAGGACAGCCGGAGGAGCCCCACGTCGAAGAGCACTGCGTCGAGGGGCGTAGCTAGGGATACGGTAGTAGCCGCCAGCGGATAGCTCGTAAGGATCCGTCTCTGGTGACGTACGGATCCCCTGAGCCGCACACATGCCGCAAATAAGATGAACATGGGTAATCACCCTGCTTCCTCATCCTCGGCGCATACCCCTCAGGTTGTCTGCGATACAAGCCCCAACATTCACCCTACCACCCCGGGCGAGAAAGCAAATGGTCTCATAGACGTGGTCGATAACAATGTGGCTCCGGGTGATCGGCCGGACACGGCCTAACCATATCTGAGCTAGCTCGCGCCACGGAGAGTCCATCGTCGTCAACCTCAGCTCGTGATCATGCTCGAGCAGAGGAGCCGTCAAGGTGCATAAAACGCCCCACGCAGGCGGGGGTATATGACCCTCAGGCTGTGGCCGGAACACGCCGTCGTCAGGAAGGCCAAAGTAGACGTTGATCGCCCGAGCACTGAAATCTAGATGGCGACCCCGAACCCAGACTTGAGACAAGTCACTGTTCTCCCCGAGACCGCCAATGTTGGCAATGACCTCCATAGCTAAGTACCCAGAAGCGACGCCCTCGGGATGGCGCGCAAGCCCAGTCCACTGAAGAAGACCCAAAACTGGACTAACCCTGTCGTCGTCCATATGGCGAGGATATATGCCTCTCTCCGGGACATAAGACCTGTTTCGACGAAGCTCGTCGAAGTAGAACTCCTGAGAGGCCATAGTAGCGAACCGATACCTGTCGTGTCGACGGGGACGCACCTCGTCGGGGAGACCCTTGAGCTTAGGGCCCCGCTGCTCCTCGTCCTCCTCAGACTCGCTCTCGTCAAAATCAGACATCGCCGGAGCGGCAGTGCTAGGACCAGCCTCATCGCGCTGAGCAACTCGTCTCCTGGTCCTCGGGGGACACATGAGTGACGCCAAAACAACCCACAGAAAAAGCAGCATCCTGCAAATATCCAACCAATACCAAATGTAAGGATAAATCCCACACGACGATTACACGAAGCATAATCTAGAAAACACGAGAACATGAAGTGGGAGCCCTAACACGAGCGATCAAGAGGATAACCAAACCAAGACTATGTCTAGAAAAGTCCCAAACCCCCTTGGGACATTTCGTCGAACACGTTGAGTGCACGATAAATCAAGGCCAAAGTTTACTTGTAAACACATGGGGAACGTCCCCAAAACAAAACAATTGCTTAGACAATAACTTATCATTATAATAGGGCACAAATCGACGACAACGAACTCATCCGCATGCCCACAATACCAATACAAATCGGGAAATTCATGCTTTCCTTAAAATATGGAATCTAGTAAAACTTCCTCAAACTAGGCATGCATTGTGGCACAAATACTTCCTAATCAACAAAAATAACACCAAGTATCGCCCAAACTCGCTAATTGCATAAATTAAGTCTAAAAACAACAAACCCCCAATTCTTGTCTCTAAACCCTAATTTTGAAATTCGCCCAAAGATTAAGGCTAATCAAGACATAAAATCTGAAATTGACAAGTAGAAGTAGTAGATGCATACCTTGCAAAGGAAAATCGAGGCCGGGAACGAGAGAATCGGGGGATGAGAGAACGAATTTGAGAGAAAACTAGAAGAAGCCTCGGAAGTGGAAATGGGGCGGAATGGCTCGCGCTCCGCGCGAGCCCTTTTACTCGAACTGCTATGGCCGCGCGGTCGCCGTGCGCCACCGCGCGGGCACCGCACGAGCCTCAAAGTTTGTTTTTTTTATTATTTTTTTTACCTTCCACTGTTTACTCGATGAGCTGTACGGCAAATTGTCCAAATGTGACTTCTGGCTGAAAGAAGTGGCATTCCTCGGACACATAGTATCCGCTGATGGAGTATCAGTAGATCCGACAAAAGTCTCTGCCGTAACTGTATGGGCAACTCCGAAAAGTCCAACGGAAATAAGGAGTTTCCTTGGATTAGCCGGATATTATAGACGATTTGTGAAGGACTTTTCAAGGATTGCACGTCCTTTGACCCAGCTACTTAAGAAAGGAGCAAAATACGAGTGGACCGAAGCATGTGAGACATCGTTTCAAGAGCTGAAGAAACGACTCACAACCACACCCGTATTAACATTACCATCAGAGAATGGTGACTTCGAAGTATATAGCGATGCTTCGAAGGAAGGTTTAGGTTGTGTCTTGATGCAAGACTCGAGAGTCGTAGCCTATGCATCACGCCAACTAAAACCTCACGAGGAAAATTATCCGACACATGACCTGGAGTTGGCAGCGGTCGTTTTCGCTCTAAAGATATGGAGACATTATCTTTATGGGCGGAAGTGTCGAATGTTCACCGACCACAAGAGCTTGCAATATATATTCACTCAGAAGGAGTTGAATTTGAGACAGCGAAGGTGGTTGGAACTTATTAAAGACTACGATTTAGAGATAGCATACCACGAGGGGAAGGCGAATGTGGTAGCCGATGCCCTAAGTCGGAAAACCCAACACGTGACAAACTCGTTGGTAATTCCGCCGGCGTTGTACATGGATTTGGCAAGATTGGAGTTAGAACTTGTGCATCCTGGCACAGTGAGAGAAACGGTCAATGCCATGGTCGTAGAAACTCCAATATTAGACGAGATTCGACTCGCTCAACTGGGCGACCCGAAACTCGAGAAGATAAAAGGGTATATTGCCGAAGGAAAGGCAATAGGATTTGCTGTCCACGAGGATGGAAGCATCCGTTTCAAAGGGAGGTGGTGTGTACCTCTTAAATGTGCCGAATTGAAGCAAAGGCTGATGGAGGAAGGGCACAACACGCCATATTCCGTACATCCCGGAGGTGACAAGCTATACAAAGATCTGAAGAAGATCTATTGGTGGCCGGGAATGAAGAACGAAGTGGCAAATTTCGTGGCGAGATGTCTCACCTGCCAAAAGGTTAAGGCAGTGCGACATAAACCCTTAGGATTGATGCAACCACTTGAGATTCCAAGTTGGAAGTGGGATAGCATCTCAATGGACTTTGTCTCGGGATTACCCCGATCACCTAAAGGCATGAACAAGATTTGGGTGATTGTGGATAGGCTAACGAAGACAGCCATATTTATCCCAATGAAAGACACGTGGACTATGGACCAATTGGCCCGAGCCTACATTGATAATGTGGTACGACGACATGGAGTACCACATGATATCATTTCCGATAGAGACAGTAGATTTGTCTCTCATTTCTGGACGGAGTTACAAAAAGCTCTCGGTACTCAAATCAAAATGAGCACCGCATTCCACCCGATGACGGACGGACAAACCGAGAGAACAATCCAAACACTAGAAGACATGCTGAGAGCATGTGTGTTGGAATTCAAAGGAAATTGGGAATCTCATTTACCCTTGATTGAGTTTTCCTATAATAATAGTTACCATGCTAGTATCGGCATGGCACCTTTCGAGGCATTGTATGGACGAAAGTGCCGAAGCCCTTTGAGCTGGGAAGAAAGCGATAAGTCCGTGGTAGTGGGACCACAACTTATCGAAGACATGGCTCAACAAATCAAAGTGATTCAAGGGAAGATGAAAGCCGCTCAAGACCGTCAAAAGAGTTATGCCGACGTGAGACGACGAGACCTAGAATTTCAAGTGGGAGATAGGGTCATGCTAAAGATATCACCCATGAAGGGGGTGATGCGCTTTGGCAAACGAGGGAAGTTAAGTCCTCGATACATAGGACCTTACGAAATTCTAGAACGAGTCGGAACTCTAGCCTACCGATTGGCTTTACCGCCACACTTAGATCGAGTTCATAATGTCTTCCATGTCTCACAACTAAAGAAGTATGTGCCGGACTCGACACATGTACTTCAACCGGAGATAATTGAGCTCGATGAAGATTTGACTTACGAGGAAGTCCCAGTGCGTATTCTCGATACTAAGGAACGAGTAACGAGGAACAAAACCGTCAAAATGATCAAGGTTCTTTGGTCAAACCACGAAAGTGAGACGGCAACTTGGGAAGTAGAATCCGACATGAGAGAACGATACCCGACATTGTTCCAACCCGATACCGACACAGTTATGGGGACATAACTGCAATCTTAAGGGGGAGAGGATGTGATACCACCTACTTTTCGTGCATTTTTGTAAACTTTTGAACTACGTTATGGCTTGATCCCTTTACCGGGTACGTAGGCAGCTTAGAAGTTTTAATTCTAAGTTCAGTCACAACATAATAAAACAAATACAAGACCTTAGCACGAGACGAGAAAAGCCGAAACACAACTTCGAGGACGAAGTTGATTCTTAAGGAGGGTAGACTGTAATACCCGAGAATTTTCCAACATAAAATAAAACAATAATTAAATAAATAAATAATAAATAAAATAAATACTATAAATAAATAAACAAATCCAGCAAATAAAAGAAATAAATAAAGATAAGGAAATGAGAAATGAGATTTTTACTTAAAAAGGAATTAAAGGAATTTAATCCAATAAAAGGATGGATAAATGGTACACCAAAACCCGACACTAATGAACTCGAGTATTCGAGTCCAAAACATCCAATTAGACTGAGAATAAAATTAGAGAGAAAGTATGAACCCGAATATACCCCGGAAATCGGAATTCGGGAGCATAGAGGGATAGAAACCCGAAAGAGAGGCGGAAAAGCACGACGGATCGCACGACCCGCCCGGACCGAAGTCCAGGCGAAGTCGGCGCGGTGGCCGCGCGGTGAAGGGGCTTTAGCGCGCCACGACCGCGCCACTTCACAGATTCGTTTGTTGCGTGAATCTCTCGCCCGAACGCGGATTTTTCGACTTTCGGTTGAACATCTCTCGACTCAAGACCTTTAGGTCGGTTGTGGACGCCCTAGGGATTGAGAATTCTATAAATAAGCCCCTTGGGAGCCCCAAACAAGTTTACAAAACCTTACAATCTTCTATACGTTCGAAACCCTAAATTCGGAGTCGACGGAAAGCACCAAACGGAGGCAGGAGCTTTGGACGAAAATCCGAGGTCTCCAAACGTTGTGGTAAGCTCTAGTCCGATAAATCTTTTCACGTTTCAATCCGAAAACGGATTCTAACTTCGGTTCTTTTCTTTCTACACCCCGTATCGAATCTAGATCGTAGAATCCGACGAACGGAGAGGAGAAACGGTGATCTGGAAGCCACGCCTCCGAACTAGACATCCCCGACATTCATAGACACTGTAAGTTAACTCTTACATGGTTTTGGGATGAATTAAAACATTCAAAACTAAAAGATTAACATGAAACCGAAATTCTGTCAACTATTACTTTCTACCGGCGCAACAGATTTGTTGAATTTTTCCGACCCTTAAAACGAACTCAAACGGAAAAACTTAAAACACGAAAAACGTTCTAAGACTTAGACCTAGCTACTGTAAAAATTTGGGAATTTTTAGAGTTGATTTGATAGGTGAAAACCCATTGAAACCGAACTATTTGAATCTAGATCTCGAAATCTTGGAAAGAACTTAGGAATGATCTTGATCACGTTTTTGACATAGGATCTAGGCTGTTTTAGATCTTTGGCCGAACATAAAAGTTGTAGATAAATGTCTTAAGATGATCCCTGTCAAATTTCATTAAATTTGGAGTTGAATTGATATGGTAGAATTTGAAATCTTGAAACTGTGACATATTAAACTCGGACAGAATTCCTCTTATGCGAAAATTGGTACATTTGACCTACTTAGGTATCTCGGATTGAAAAAGTTAAAACACGAAAGTTGTAGATCTTGATGTTTCCGAGTCAGATATGAAATTTTGGAATTTTTAGAATTAAATCTGATTTTAGACGAATTTTGGAGTAAACTGTGATTACCGAGACGAAATCTTGAAATCTTGTTGAAAAATGGAATTAACCTTTAGGGTTGAAACGAATTGAGATATTATTTCTAAATTAATACAATGGAAGGCAGATTTTAAAAACTATATCCCCTTACAAACTTGATAAATTAAAATTAGGGGTGAGTGCTCTGCAGGGTGCCCCCTAACGATTCACTTCGTGCCGTAATGGGACCCCGCGCGCTAAATTTGAGATATGGATTGCCTAAACGGCGAAACTTAGGGCCTACACTCTCGTGAATATCCGTATGGGTTTCCCGAGGCTCCGGAGTAGTACTGGGTATGGCTGATACGGTTGCGCCCGCCGGGCTACCGGCTAAACTTGTTGACATCGCGATGCTATCGTGAAACTTTGAAATACCAAATCGGGAATGTAATGGGGATTCTAAATTAAATTAAATTAGATTAAATTATGTTGTTGTCCAATTAAATTATTTAAATGCTTTATTTAAATTATGGCTATTATCTTGAACCATGTGATATGTGTTATTAAATAGAGCCTGAGATAAATTATGCTATTGGATATGGATTAGATGAAACTAAATATTATGTTATTATCATGCTTTGTTAAATTATTAAATTTATGGCTTTTAAACCCTACGATCATGCATGTGTTAACTTACTCAGCAATTTTGCTGACCAAAACCATTTTTATTCCTTTCCTTACAGAATATGTGGAATGAGCATGTGTGAGCACGATTCATGCATGGGATTTTGGGGATTGTTATTTTGCTTTAAAATTTCGTACTTAGACTATATTATGAACGGGCCTGTTTAACCCGTGTTTTGACCATGTCGGCCCTTTTTATATTTTCCGCTGCGATACTGTACTAAACTAAATATTTCCGCTGCGCTATGCTATTATTATTTTCGAATTATATTGTATGGGCTATTTTGAATGCTTTAAATGTTTTAAATACTGCAATACCTAGCCTTGCATCTCTTTAGTAAGCTCGGAGAAACCGTGTTTTACTAGGGAGATGTGGCGGTGACACCCCGACCTGGGTGACCAAAAACCGGGGTGTTACACAAGCACGCCCCTGTGGAGACCTGTTTTGCTTAATGGTAATTTTAATTTTGTGTTTGTTATGCAATTTAAATTTGTTATGTGATTTATATTGTTGATTATGGTCATTGTTTGTTGATTATGTATCTTGTTTGTTTTTGTTTTTTTCAGCACATGTTTTTTGATTTCTATGAGCGTGAAGAGCTTCATTTGGTTGGATTTACATGTAAAAATGATCGATACTTGAAGATGGTTGATATCTGGAAGGTTTTCCCTAATGCAAAGTATCCAGATATTGACTTTAAGAAGAAATCGAGGGCTGCGAAAAGGACTGTGGAGGAAGATGACGATCGACTTAGCACTTTTGTTTCTGGTCTAAAGAAGAAAAGGAGGGGTGGGAAAGAAGTGGAAGATGAGCGTGTGAATTCTACTGCAAATGAACCAACTGCCAATCTTTTTAGGAGTGTGGATGGAGGAGGAGATGAGCAGTTAGGAGAAAATGTGGATTTGAATGCTAGTGGAAATGAAGAAGCTGCCAATCTTTCTAGCTTGCAGTCTATGTATGCACCTGTTGTCCATGAAGCTAATGCAAATGAGATAACTGATTCTGAACCAGTTGTTCATCTTTCTGATCACACAATGGACTCTATTGTGAACATTGCTTGCCAATATATGGATGCTGATGCTTCAGGCAATGATGATCCTCTCATAGAAGCATCCAGAAATGATGTTGAACCTTCCCCACACCCCCCCTGTGATCAAGATGCAGGTGAACTGTTGATTAATGTGGGTCGACGTCGTGAAGGAGAATAGTCAAATAATCTTGATATAACTGCAAGCGAAGGAGAAATCTTGATGGGTATATTAGCAGGAGCTGGAAATGGTGTGATGAGTCAAGGGGGTCCGGAGGTGACAAGTTTGCGGGAAGGAGGTGATGTAGATGCTGGGAATGTAAAAGACAAAACTGAAGAGAGAGTTGCCCCGGAGACTGAAAATTTACCTGAAAATGTACCGAAGGTAGTTTTATAAATTTTGTACTTCATAATATTTTTTGAAGGTAGTTTCTGACATTCTTTTTTCTTTTTTGCTTTTTCTGTGTTGTTTATTTTTATTGCAGAGATCTTTATTTCGATTCCGAATCCCTTTCAGTTTCGATTCCTTGAATGTATGCACAGTGACAAATGTTTGCTATAGGGGTTACTGTAACAAAGTGTTTTGATATATTTTTCTTGTGTGATTTTTAGTTAGCACATGATGGGGCTGAGAAAGTTGTAGCACATGATGGGGCTGAGAATCCAGAGGTATTTTAATAGTTTTCAGCGATGGCGTTTTGTTTTTCAGCGATGATAATCTGCACATTTCAGCGATTTTGGATATGATGATTGATATATTTTCTTGTGTGATTTTAGTTTTTAATAGTTTTTAGCTATATCAATTGTGATGTAACAAAATGTTTTGATATATTTTTCTTGTGTGATTTTTAGTTAGCACATGATGGGGCTAAGAAAGATGTAGCACATGATGGGGCTGAGAAAGATGCAGCACATGATGTGGCTGAGAATGTAGAGGTACTGTAATAGTTTTCAGCGATGGTTTCTGTGTTTTTCAGCGATGATGTTTACCACATTTCAGCGATTTGGATATGGTGATTGATATATTTTCTTGTGTGACTTTAGTTTTTAATAGTTTTTAGCTATATCAATTGTGATGTAAATAGAGGTATTTTCTCTAACTTACTTTAGTATATGTATAGATGCATGCAAAAGATGTGCCAACCTTTTCTTTGTGCCAACCTTTCAGTTTCGATTCTTTGAATGTATGTACAGTGACAAAATGTTTGCTATAGGGGTTACTGTAACAAAGTGTTTTGATATATTTTTCTTGTGTGAATTTTAGTTAGCACATGATGGGGCTAAGAAAGATGTAGCACATAATGGGGCTGAGAAAGATGCAGCACATGATGTGGCTGAGAATCCAGAGGTACTTTTATAGTTTTCAGCGATGGTTTCTGTGTTTTTCAGCGATGATGTTTACCACATTTCAGCGATTTGGATATGGTGATTGATATATTTTCTTGTGTGACTTTAGTTTTTAATAGTTTTTAGCTATATCAATTGTGATGTAAATAGAGGTATTTTCTCTAACTTACTCTAGTATGTGTATAGATGCATGCAAAAGATGTGCCAACCTTTTCTTTGTGCCAACCTTTCAGTTTCGATTCTTTGAATGTATGTACAGTGACAAAATGTTTGCTATAGGGGTTACTGTAACAAAGTGTTTTGATATATTTTTCTTGTGTGATTTTTAGTTAGCACATGATGGGGCTAAGAAAGATGTAGCACATGATGGGGCTGAGAAAGATGCAGCACATGATGTGGCTGAGAATCCAGAGGTACTTTTATAGTTTTCAGCGATGGTTTTTGTGTTTTTCAGCGATGATGTTTACCACATTTCAGCGATTTGGATATGGTGATTGATATATTTTCTTGTGTGACTTTAGTTTTTAATAGTTTTTAGCTATATCAATTGTGATGTAAATAGAGGTATTTTCTCTAACTTACTCTAGTATGTGTATAGATGCATGCAAAAGATGTGCCAACCTTTTCTTTGGGCATATCCGAGAATGAGAATGTTGTAACAGATGAGAATCCAGAGGTATGTTAATAGTTTTCAGCGATGATTTCTATGTTTTTCAGCGATGATTCATTTCATATTTCAGCGATGATTGATATATCATCTGTAATTTTCTGGAACAAGCTAAGACAGTTGATAGAGCTAAGACAATCGAGAAATTGAAGGAGAAGTATATGCCTCCTAGAGTGATGATGACTGATCTCCAGCCTATTGAAAAATGCAACAAGTTTACATTCATGGAGATGACTTATACCCGATTTAAAGAATATCCAGAATTTGAGGCGTCATATACCTGTACTCCAGAAGATTTGAATGTGGCTGTTTGGGCTATCATTACAAATATTCTAGGAAAGGTTGAAGCGAAGAACACGATTGTTTATGATGATAAAGAAATGAACTTGTCCAAGCTTGACATTGAAACACTGAGGGTTGATAGTGATATTGCGGATATTGTTATAAACTGTTACGCGAAAGTGATCAACCGTCGTGAATTCGAAAGAGCCAATGGGAAACCAATGCTGAAATATTATTGTTCATTATTTGCTGTGAGTCTGATATATATATATATATATACATACATATATATATATTTAACTTCTTTTTGATGCATGATATGTTGTATCTTTTGAAACAGACATTTGCAGAGGCAGAGGTGGATGCAAATTTACCGTTAAAAGATGGTGCAGACTTGTTGATACATTCGTGAAAGATTTCAAGTTTTTTCCTGAAGAAATGATTGATGTGGTGTTGAATGCAGAGAGTGTAGGATACATTTTTGTTTTGATAATTTTGTTTATATAGTTGATCATTATTAGATTCTAATTATATGTTTTCTCAATGTTCCAGTTCTTCTTCCCATTTTGTCGACAAAACCATTGGGTTGCTTTTTCTGTTGATATGAGAAAGAGAAGAATTTTTTACTTCAACAGCAAGAATGCTGAAGGCGGGTGGACAGCTGATTATAATGTTTTGAATAGGATATGGTATAACTTGAGGATGCTGGGAAATACACTGATGAAATCTGAAAAATGGTTTGCATTATATCGTATGCTTTTCTCGCCGTTGGCAGAGCAGAAAGATCAGCACAGCTGCGGTGTTTTTGTCATGTCATATATGGATTATTGGGAAGGATTAATTATGGATGACATGTTGGCAGAAATGAAGAACAAAAGGTATAATCTGGCAAAAAGAGCCAAAGTCTGCGCTGAAATACTGATGTCAGATGTCAATCAAAAGAAAGATTTTGTGCTACGAGAAGTGAGTAGAGAGATGCAGTTGGTTGCCCAGCATAGTCAGTCATTTGAGGTAAAGAAACCAGCACCACCTAAGCCAAAAAAGGGTCGGAAAAAGAAACAATGATGAATGAAGTGTTTTTGATGAATGAATGAACTGTTTTTTTATGCGATGGATGACATCGCTTAAATGTATATTTGTTAATCGCTTAAATGTAATATTTTGTCGCTGAAATGTACATTGTTTCATCTCTTAAATGTCTATTGTTTAATCGGTTATATATATTGCACTTTTTGTGATCGCTTAAATGTACATCTCTTTATTCTTACATGGGCATTGTAAATTATGGAGTATTATTCTCTATTTGGCTGATTTGAAGCGATTCGGTCAGGTTGGGATAGCTGAAAAAGGAACTGATGTGGATCCTGAGGTTGGGATAGCTGAAAAAGGAACTGATGTGGATCCTGAACATGCTGAGCACATCAGACTTCTAAGGGAAAAAGTGCTACATGAGATGACGCGTAAGAACTGGCCAGTGCTGAGAAAGAATGCAAGACAGTACAGATTGATGAACAAGGCTGAGGCAGAGGAGTATCTGAAATATGATCTGGCACAAGATATGTCTTATTTAAAGGAAGCCCTGGAAAGAGACATGGTGTCCGCCATGATGGAGCGCTACAGAACTTCTTATCTCGAACTCCTCATGGAAATGGATCAGAAGGCCCTGGATTATTGTAATACATGAAATAAAAACAAGATCATGCATTATGATTACAAACTCAGAAGTCTAATCTGCAAACGTATAAAAGGAGCATGGGAACTGATGCTGGTGAGGATCACCAATCCACAATTTGTGAGAGATTACTTGAGGTTTGTACATAAACAGTTTGGCCAAAAGTAGAAGAAAACAATTTGTGAAAACGTTTGTACATGTGATTATCAATGTTTCAGCGATGGGTATTAAGAATTTTAAGCGATGGTTACATATTCTTTTCAGCGATGTATATGTATTCTTTTCAGCGATGTGTATATAGCATTTTTCAGTGATTTGTATATGAGCATTTTATGCGATTTTATGTATGTTTCTGAGTTCTGAGTTGTGTTGTGATATGTTTCTCTTTTTATGAGTTTTCTGAAATTTCATATTTATACATTCATTTAAATGAGTTCTGAGTTATGTTTGTACATGTGATTATCAGCGATGTCAAGAGCAATTTTTCAGCGATGTGTACATTGCATTTTAAGCGATGGTTTTATATGGTTTTCAGCGATAGACAACAAGCATTTTAAGCGATGGTGATAGATCGTCGTTTTTGATTTTATGTATGTTTCTGAGTTCTGAGTTATGTTGAGCGATGGACATCAAGCATTTTGTGATGTGTTTCTCTTTTTCTGAGTTTTCTGAAATTTTATATTTATACATTCATTTAAGCGACAAAATGTTTGTACATGTGAATATAGCATTTTAAGCGATGGTTCTATATTGTTTTTAGCGATTGACCGTAAGCATTTTAAGCGAAGCGTATATGTTGTTTTCAGCGATGGAAGGAAATATATTTCATTTTTATGGAGTGGCCTAAATGAAATGGGCCTAAATAAAATTAAATGGGCCTCGGAAAATTTTTTAAATTGTGAGCCTTATAAAAGGAATCACATTCATTTCTCGAATCTTCATTTCTAAACCCTAATTTCTCAAAACCGTAATCGGAATCACCTTCATTTCTCAGAAATGTCGTCCAAAAGAAGATGCACGGGAGAGAGTTCCAGTCGCACATCCGACTTGTTCACACAATGCTGGGAGATGTTCGGGAATTATCTGAAGGATACACATCCGACGTGTGACAATGCGCGCGGACTGAACGATTTAATAGAAAAAATGTTAAACGCTGGGTATGTGCCGAAGAAGCATCGAGATATTCTTATTGAAACACAGGTATTTCTTATTGAAATTACAACTGAGTGTGCTTAGGAACCTTTTGATTAATGGTTTAAATTGTTTTATGGTTTTAATGGTTAGAATGGTTTTGGTTGGAATTGTTTTGAACTGATTTATGGTTTTTAATGTTGTTTTGAACTGATTATGGTTGTTCTAGGGTTACGAATTGTTTCAGTGTTTATGTTTGAACTGTTTGAACTGATTATGGTTGTTCTAGGGTTATGAGTTGTTTAAGTGTTTTATGGTTGTTTTAGTTATTAATTGTTTTGTATTGATTATTGTTTTTTTAATGATTTGTTTTGAACTGATTATGGTTGTTTTTAGTGCTATGAATTGTTTTTGTACTGATTATGGTTGTTTTAGTGATTGTTTTGAACTGATTATGGTTGTTTTTGTACTGATTATGGTTGTTTCAAAAAATTGTTTCAGTGCTATGAATTGCTTTGTACTGATTATGGCATCTTATATTTACATCTTATATGTTAATAAGCTATCTTTCTTATATGTTGAAACACAGGAATTTCTGTTGAAAATTATAACTGAGTATCCTGATATTGAGGCTGCTGAAAGATCTTATAACATCATGTATCCCCACTTCGAAGCTCTGGATATTCATATTGGTGTCCTCCAAAATGAAGGCAGATCTAATGGTGTTGATGTGAACAGACGTTCATTTGATCCCACACAGCTGCGTGAAATGTCAAATCATTATCGCAGCGTTAAAGTCTCATTTGCAAATACTCCAGGGCAGTTGAGAGAACGCAAAAAGGCTTTTACAAATATGTGGGAAGATCTGATTCATAGGCTTAGGGCGATGCATCAAGCCATCTCTGATCCTGCTAATATCCCTGCTGTTTAATATGTTTGAATGTTTTTGAATGACTTTGAATGGTGGTGTTTTGGGAATGACTTGTTTTTGTGATGTTTTTGGGATGTTTTTATGACTTTTTTGAATGGTGGTGTTGAATGTTTTTATGACTTTGTGATTGAATGAAATGTTGAATGTTGAATGTTTGATTTATAGTTTGATTTATGGTGTTGAATGTTTTATGACTTTGAATGGATTTAACTGATTTTAGTGTTATGAATTGTTTTAGTGATTATGGTTTTTATGATGTATCGCTGAAAAGTATATAGTGAACTCGCTTAAAAGAATAGTTGTTCATCGCTGAAAAGTTATAACATCTCTGCATAGCGTATTAGTATCTCGCTTAAAGGAATTTCAAGTCATCGCTGAAAATAATAGTACAATCTCGATGAAATGAAGCACATACCATCGCTGAAAAGTATAATGTTCTATCGCTGAAAATAATGATACAAATTAATATGTTTTAATTAGGAATTAATAATTTCGTTAAAAATAGTATCTTAAAGAAAACAGTTGCACTTCATCGAGAGTGTACCATTATTTTCAAGTCATCGCTGAAAATAATGGCACACTCTCGCTGAAATGAACTACATTCCCTCGCTGAAAAGAATAACAATGTATCGCTGAAAATAATGATACAAATTAATATAATTTGTGTCCGTAATATGTTGTAATTAGGAATTAATAATTTCGTTGAAAATAAAAACATATGATGTATCGCTGAAAAGTACATAGTGAAATCGCTTAAAGAGTATATCATTCATCGCTGAAAAGAGTACGTATACATCGCTGAAAAGATATAATATCTCTGCAAAGTGTATTAGTATCTCGACGAAAACAATTGCACTTCATCGAGAGTGTACCATTATTTTTCAAAAGTCATCGCTGAAAATAATGTTACACTCTCGCTGAAATGAACCGCATTCTATCGCTGAAAAGATTAACACTGTATCGCTGAAAATAATGATACAAATTAATATAATTTGTGTCAGTAATATGTTTTAATTAGGAATTAATAATTTCGTTAAAAATAAAAACATATGATGCATCCTGCATTCTGCATCGCTGAAAAGATATAATTCTCTGCAAAGTGTATTAGTTGCACATCTCGGGGAAAGGAATTTGAAGTCATCGCTGAAAATAATGAGGCATTCTCGCTGAAATGAAGGGCATTCCATCGCTGAAAAGAATAATGTTGTATCGCTGAAAATAATGGTACACTCTCGATGAAATGAAACATAGTGATGTATCGCTGAAAAGAATAATGTTTTAATTAGGAATTAATAATTTCGTTAAAAATAAAAACATATGATGTATCGCTGAAAAGAAAATAATTTGTGTAACATGTTTTAGTGAATTTTAGTGATTTTTTCTGTTGTAAGATATTTTAGGATACAAATCCGTTTAACATATGCAGTAAATCCGTTAAAGATACGTACTAATCCGTTAATTTCGTAATTAATAAAACCGTTCCATATTTTAATTGGACAACTTTACCCTTTTGCATTTACAACCCTTGGATTTTAATTGGACGATCAAGATTTTCGCCTTGATGTTCTGCAATTTGATGCAATCGCACCTTAACCGGACCCATTCAGCACCACCTCCCTGACCCTGGTCTCCACCTCGTCCCTCCCCTTAGACCAAACTAACCCCAGCATTTCAGCCATTTTTAATACCGCTTCTACCTCCGAATGATCAATTAATCTCATTCCATCCTTGGTTCGAACAATTGAAAATTCAAGTGGTGCAAACTCCTCGCCCTGATTTCCTGAACTCTTGTACCCCGACTTACCAGTATAACCGCCTTTATGCCCCAATTTGCATCTATTGCCATGACCATTTCTCCTCACTTTTATCCTACCCCCCATAACTTTTGCCATTGCCTCTTCCACTTGCTCCAACTCAACCATCGATACAACAGCCCCCTCTTCTACGAGATCTGACAGCCCCTTCATTGTCGAAGCTTCCTCCAGATCGTCTTCCGCATTCAATCTACTCACCTCTCTATGCCCCGACCCGTCAAGAGATCTAACATTGAGACTGCTCTCTCCCCCACTGAAATTCGCACGCTGGTTATTTACCACTATCTGACCATCTCCCCTCCCATCTAGTCTCTCTCCTAAAACCCACTCATTCACCCTCCCCGTCTCGCTGGATGCCCTCTCCCTTTCGGTCAAACTAAAATCTATTGATGGCCCTGCCTCATCCACTTGGAATGTTCGATAATCTCCTTTAGGCTCACAGGCTCGCTTGCGTTCGTAGCTCCCAGTTTCCAGATTCCCTTTCTGCCTGGGCCAAAGGCCCACATCTACTGCTTGGCCCAATTCGCTAATACCTCCACTCGCCGGCTCAATATTATTATGCCCTTGGGACCCCATAAGGCCCATCCCCCAGTCGGCCTTATTCCTACATCTATCATGTTTGTCAATATTATGTGTTTCATTTAATGTTTCTATCTGCGCCGCCACCGATATAGGTAGATCCACTTTCCCATGCAACCCTTCCACTGCCATATGCAATCGCTCCGCGACCCTGCTTGTCCCACCTTCCAGTTGGCCCAAAGCCTTTGGGAATAATTCATCACGCCCATCTGCATTTTGATCATTTTCTTGGGAAGCACCCTTCTCTGCTGCATTGATTATTCTGGTGGACACAACCCCCTCAGCCACCCGTTGCCCCCCCCCCCCCCCATGCAGATGCTCTAGGAGACGATCCTCGTCCCCATGCTCCGAGCTCCAGGACTTCTCACCATCATTGACCTCCGCCGCGTCCGATTCCTGTGCCACCACCAGATCCCTACTCCGGCGATCGCCTTCCGTGGATTCCCCATTTTCGTCCTTCACCACTACCTCTTCACAATAATTCGTCACCACCCGAACCACTGACACCTTCTCCCCCACCTTAACCTTAATCTTCCATGGAACAGAAACCTCATAATCCACCGCCACTAATAACCGCGCACGATCTAACCTGGTTTTCTTTATCGTATCGACGTCCACACTAATAATCTTACCCCATTTATCCATCAACTTTTGGAAATTTGTCTCGCTCGATGTCGTATATGGTAAGCCGAACAGATAGATCCAAACCAATTGCTTGCGGTTTATAATGCCGACGTCCCATTTTCTTTTCCAAGCGATGAACCTCCGGTCTCCCTGATCGGATAGAAACTCGTCCCTGAATTCAGCATTCTGGAACACCGCCACTACCGTGTGCCCTCCTCCGTATACAACCTCTTCGCATCCTTGGTGTTGTTCAAGCAGCCACTCCTGGAACGTTACCAACACTTCCAATTTTTTTAGGTTAACTATTGCTGCTCTCTGCAATCTTTCCACGCTTGTTAGCTCCTCATCAAGATTAGCAGGCTCCGCCACCCTAGCTCCCCGAGCTTCTGGACTACCCAATCTGACGCCTTTGAGAACCTCTGCAAAAGTTCGTTCATCCCTCCATGCATTCCTAATGTTTTTTCCCCGCTATCGACTCCCTTCCCCCCCACCAAAAACCCTATTGTTAACCCTACCAATCCCCATACCCCACCCTCTTTTTGAGGCTCCACCTACCTCTCCTTTACCATTCCTTCTAGGAGTTTCCCATACTGCCTTAATCTTTCTTCCCGACAACACCCTCCCGTTCATCCTTCTCATGACTGATTCTGCTTCTAACCGGCTCTTGAATCTAAAGAAACCGAACTTAAATCCCTTCGCCGGCCATTTCTTTCCAGGTATAAACCAGTCCCTCACCGTCGCTATTGAGTTGATTTCCTTGAAGATGCAACTGTTTTCCACCTCCACCGGAACATTCCCCACAAACACTCCAAATAAGCAGCTCCTATTGTTGAACCCGCCATTAGTTCTGCTCCCCTCCACCCTCTTCCAGTTCGACCGAGCCTTGTCTTCCTCCACTCTCCGGCGGCTTTGACTTGGTTGTACAGAGGGTTGGCTTCGAGTCTCCATTGCTTCCTGCAGTCTGCAAAACTCCTCTTGCATAAGAATTATCGATCAAGAAGGGTAGATTGTAATAACTTCACGTATTACAATCCCATATCAAGTTATGGGGTTTCAAAAGGGATTGACTTAAATATAAATTTTATTTTATTTAGAGAAGACACAACTTTAGCATACAAGTTAAAACATTACATATTATTTAACCAATTAATTAACATAAAAGAAACACGTTTTCACCATTGTGCCTAGAACGTGGGGACACCAAATGAGCTCCAATAATAATGAGAATTCATCCCTAAACAATGCCAACGGCAGCCTATATCGATACGCACCCGGGGCCCATAAATAATACTCGCAAGTATTATTTAGGGATATAGACACAATCATAATATTTCAACATAAGGAGAGGGGCGGCCACACATGGCTCCACCCTAGTGCACTCGCTCTCCGGAGCCTAAATGTGGGCGTACCTACCCGAATTCCACGCACAATGAGTTTCAAAGTATAACTAACAAGTATACATGTATCAATTTTTCCCAAGAATCGACTTTTGCTATCAGAAACTCATAAAGATGTCATCTTTACCCAAACCATACATAACATGATTGGTATACATCGCCGAATGGTTCATATCAAGTATGAAATACAACTAGGATAGCAAAATTTAATTAAATCCTCCATATTCAAAGTGCAACATGCCAACGGTGAACAAGACACGATGATAGATAGTTTGGGAATTAACCGCTAGGCCAAAACTTACGAACTTTTTACAGCAACTAGATAACACAAAAATGAATATTTTTTGTGAAATAAATTTTTTTCCAAATTTGGCTTCTAAATATGTGAAATCGAGGGTTCAACAGAAGGCATAGTTTCTTCACAAATTCAGAAAACACATTTTAAAGATTAATTTTCTGAGAATGCATCACTTGACCAAAAATAATAAAATTTTACAGATAGATTCTAGACACATAGATCTACAATTTTCATGAAGAAAGGTTTCGCAAAATCTGACTCGAGATTAATGATTTTGGACGGTTTTTATAGAAAGTACACTTGACAGATTTGGGGAGCTTATGGAGTAGTTTTGGAAAAATAATCACTGACAGCGCCCTAGTTCTCCAAAAATTATGAAATTTTAACACTATATCCAAGACATCTAGATATAAAAGTTTCATGTTGAAAACTTTCCAAAATTCGAAATTTAAGTTAGTGAAACAATTGGATTTTTACAGAATTCAAAAGCTGTCAGAAATTAAAAATTCTTAATTTGGATTTCTACGACTCAAACGAAGGCGAAATTCGACCCAAACACATGGTAAGGGATGTGTTGGCTTACCTTACACCAAGGTAGGGTTATAAACAAGGATTCTTTGGTTTGATTAGCAAGGAAATCGCCTTTGACGTCCTAAGTTCTTCGAGATGGCTGCGTTCGTCTAACCTTGAGAAAGAAGTCTTGATCACTGCTGCCTCCACAGGAACTCTCCAGGGTTTTCTCTTTTTTTTGGTTCTTGATCGATAATTCTTATGCAAGAGGAGTTTTGCAGACTGGTTGATTTTTAAGAAGGGTAGATTGTAATACCCGAAATTGTAATAAGTAATGAATAATAATTTCGGGTATTACAATCTACTCTTCTTAAAAATCAACTTCGTCCTCGAAGTTGCTTCTCGGGTATTACAATTGTAGACTTGGACATGAATGTTGAAGTTCTTAATACGTTGTGGTGGATGAGAAATGGATGATCTTTGTGGTGTAGGTGTTGTTGTCATTTTATAGATTGCGTATTGGTTTTGTTGGCAGCAAGGATGGCTGTGAAAACAACTATTTCTGTTGCACTCTACAGTTGGGTACCGACCGCAAAGCCGACCGCTACTTGGTCGGCAACTTGCCGACCGACTCGTCGACCGCATAAGCGGTCGGCAACAATCTTGTCCACGAGGTCCCAGTAATTGGGTACAGACCGAAGACTTGATCGGTGACGTGGTCGGTAAATTCGCCGACCAAGTGTCGATCGGGAGTGGGGTCGGCAAATGTTCCGACCACGAAGGAATTGGTCTGGGGAGAAAGCCCTACCAAGATATTACCGACCGACACTTGCGGTCGGTGGTGCGGTCGGCACGCCTCAAAACAACCCGTATTTCCTGGTTCTCGACCGCAAATGACGGTTGGTAAATGACAATTTTCTTATTGTGCTAAATGAACAGTAAAAAAGGTCAAAACGTAACACTTAAAAAAACGGCGGGAGTATATGTTAAATGAGATTGAAATGGCTAAAAATTAATGAGAGAATATTTTTAGGGAATGGATGGCTTGTCGTCTATTCCTACTTTTCCTAACCTTTCTATGCTGTCAAGCTAAAACAATTTAACGAGAGAAGAGAGAATATCTATATAATAAATTCTGAATACTTTTTGGCCTGTGCAGACTCTTTTGTCCTTATTAATTTTAATTCACCCTTATTAATTTTAAGGGTTTAATCAGTCATTATACGCTTATTTTTTACATCAACAGTTATTATTAAAACTCGTAGACAGACTGATAGTTGTTGAGTAATCGCTGAGTAATGCCACGTCATCAGACACATTATCAATATCTATATTTAGAAAATAAATCTATCTATTAATATAACAAAATCTTGAAAAAATCTTCATATGTATTTTAAAAAGATATAATTGATTACAACTATATATATAAATTATCTGATTGTATAGATAAATTTAAAAAATATTAATATTATAATATTCTTAAATAAATTTAATTAGGTTAAAAATTTATGTCTAACAAATATATAATCCTATATCAATATAAGGAATATAATAACCATATTTTAAATAAAAATATTTTATTAAAAATATGGTGTAAACATTAAATTGATCCTAAAAATATTGATTAATATAAAATCACTGATCACCTAAAAGAATTTATACCATTCTAAACAAATTCTACATAATTTTTTATTCTTTTTAAAGAAGAAAAGAAAGAAAAGCAAAAAAAGACTAAAAACACATCATAATTTAATTATTAAACATAATATATATTTCAACATGAAAAGAAAATGTATATTTATCCCGTAATCCCTATCTATTTCAATATAAAATAAAAATGTATATGAAATTCGGAGTACTATAAAAGAATATTAAAAGTATTTTACTATAAACAATATGTAAATATTTGTGGTAATAATAAATAGTTTGGTACACATTTGGTTTTGGGAATATATAAGGTTCTCCTAAAAAAAAAAGTTTGGGTTGTAGCAATATTTCTATCCAAAAAAGCTCTAATATTAAGTGATCATGTTGCATGTCTAAATATGGTACAAAAACATGTGAATTCAATCAAATATCATTTATCATTTTATTTTTCACAAATAATAGCTTAAAGTAAACAGTTAAAGGCGAAAAAATATATAGTACTAACTAATTATTATTTGACCTATTCCCAAAATATAACTCCCTAAACTTAACAAGTTTGGTTATTTGTACACTTATATTTTTTTTTTTACAAAAAATACACCTAAATTTTTTATTTAGTTTTAAAATTCTACCCTTCTACAGTTCTACTATTAAAATATCAAATTCGACCTCATCAATTTTAAAAATATCTCATTTTGGTCATAAAAAATTTAAAATAATCTCAATATTCCTCCCATTCACGTTTGAAAAGTTTCGCATTAGCACAACAATTTGAAAATAATGTATTTAGTAATTAATTTTTCATTTAAATTTAAATACAAAAAATATAACTAACTAATAAAATTAGATTATACTATTTAATAAAATAAAATAACATATTATGAATGATAAATCAAATTACATTTATTGTAATATCTTTAATTTTAGAAAGTAATTTCATTATTAATTATATTTAGATTCTTATTTTACTTTATTTGAAAATTTTTATTTCAATTTCATTATTTTTCAGATTTTTTATTTTTCTAATTTTTATTTCAAAATTTCTCAAACAATAAATATCATTATCCAGATAGAAAAAATAGTTTATAATGATAAAAAAATGTGCTAAAAAAATATTCGCCTAAAAAATTTAGTATCGGAACATAAATTTAATTCCAGGGCTTATAATAATAATGATTCAAAAAATAATAAAATTTAATTAAATTAAACAAAAATATTAATTACCAATTTTTTTTCATAATCAATAAGGAAAAGAAAAAATTGGATAAAATGTTATGGACTAAAATACTATTTTAAAAATTAACAGATAATCAAAGCGTAATTATAATTAAAATTTATTTTATAAAATTAAAGATAAGTCCATAAAAACTAATAAAAATTTAAAATACATTACTTAACAAAATATAATTTTTAAATGATAAAAAGATAATAAAAAAGTATAACTAATCAAAAATCTTTAGGTATAATAGTCAAAATGTACAACATATTAGGGAGTAAAATAATAATCCCTCCGTCCCATTTCAAATGTCTCATTTCTATTTTTGTCCGTCCCACTACAGTTGTCACATTTCCTTATTTAGAAAATTTTTACTCCTTCAAACAAACATCACATCAATTATTTACTGCATTTTAAGACAATAACTCATTCTACATAAAATACCGGACAACCTTAATAATGCAAAAATATATTTTTTTCTAATTTTGAATAGATAAAGGGTATTTATTTTCCACTTGCTCTCATAATTTTAGATATGAAAGCAAACCCTATATATTTAGTTTTTCTGACAGTATAAATAATTTATTTTATATTATGTCCACCTGATTATAGGTTTTCCTTTTAAATTTTGGTTGCATGCATTAAAAAATTATTTAAGCAAAGGATTTTGAATCTTATGTAATAAAAAAATTATATTCACATTTTATACTGTCATATTAGTTCAACGCCCGTGCGCAGCGGGCGAAAAAATCTAGTACATAATAAAAAGTAAAAAAAAAAGCAAATACTCTATTATAAAATGGAGGATATATATATATATATATATTTCATAATATAATATTACATATATACAGAAATACCGTCAAACTTTTGTACCAAAAGACAATCACACATACGAACGTGGTCATAATATTAATGATCCTAGGATCGGATTCTGCACAAAGTTTGTTGTGTTTGTCGAAATAGCAAAGGAACCCAATTGCCACACTCAAACCTGACTTTAGTCACAACCCAAAACACTGAACCTAAAAGCCCAAATTAGTCATTTCCCCAACCTATAACCTACTGTAGTAACATATACCATGGGTCCGTTTGGATTGGCTTTTAAAAAAAGCAGAAGCCAAAAGCAAAAGCAGAAGTGAAAGCCAAAAGCAGAAGCAGCTAACTTTTGTGTTTGGATGGAATGTTTGAAAAGCAGTTTTTTTTCAAAAGTGTGTGTGGATGTGTAAAAGTGAAAAGTGCTTTTGAAATATGTAAATTACCAAAAAGGATATACTATTTATATATGATAGTATATATTTATAGTGTAATTTAAATAAATTAATCGGGGCATTTATGACTCTGCACACATTACTAGGTGCTTTTGGCTTCTGCTTTTCGGAGAAGCATCCCCTGGGCTGCTTCTCCCAGAAACACTTTTGCAGCTTTTCGAGGTGCTTTTGCTTTTTCCCAAAAGCCAAAACAAACACTCATTTTCCTTCAAAAGTGCTTTTGGCAGAAGCAAAAGCCAAAAACACTTCAAAATAAGCCATTCCAAACCGCCCCTTACACACACTTGTTATTTAGCTTCTTACAAATTACCACTTACAATTATTACATGCGTATATGTATATACTCCCTCCGGTTTTTTTTAAGTTCACCATTAGCATAGTAGATACTATTCATTGAGTAACTTTAATTCAATTTTTTCATATAGTTATATAAGATAAAACATAGTCAAGTGAGATCTTATTAGATTCGTCTAATCACATAGTTTTGGAATATCAAATTTTTATAATTTTTACTTATATATAATATGAGATATTGATGATTGAAAATGTGCATTGGATTACGTGCAGTGCAGGATGGGTGAAGTTAAAAAAAAAACGAAGGGAGTAGTATGTAATGAAGCTGACAAAACTTAGACCACCCTTTAACGTGTACGCATATGCATAGATATACATATGTACATACATACAAATACATACATATGTATACACACACACATATATGCATGCAAATTTTTTTACTGTGTCTATGCAATCATAATGAGTCTGCTTTTGTTCCTTTGTGGGGGTTGGTTTTGGTTTTCTTCGGTTCATTTCCTTCAACTTGGAACCATATACTGTCCTTTTGGGGGGCCAAGTGCCACCCCCCTTACCCCCCCATCCCCCACCCTCCAATCCTATCCCTCTCTCCCTGCCTCCTGAACTAGCTAGCTTATTAAGGGCGACTTCACAACTATATCTCCGCTGGAAGGATAAATAAAGGGTTTTCTTTCTTTCTTTATAGTTTCCTTAAAGCTGTAAGAGATCAGAAATCAGCTCGCCTTCTAATTTCTATATATCACTAACTTCTCAGAAACTCCCTTGTTCATTTTTATCAGTTTCTTAACAGTGATCCAATCCCTCCCCCATGGTTGTTCCTCTTGCATCAATCCCTTAGCTTCTCATCCTTTGATTTAATCCACGATTGGGTTTTCAGCGATTTTCGATTCTTGTGTTTGTATACAATGTTGAGCAGCAACCTCAACAATCCAGCTTCCGACCCATTTCCGTCACCGGAAAACGGCAGCAGCAGCAGCAGCAAGAGGAAGCGCCGCCCCGCCGGAACCCCAGGTTAGCCTTAATTGCCACCAATTGATCCATCAATCGATCAATCAAGTGATGGATTGATTGATGATATATATATATATATATATATATTTTGTGTGTGTGTGTGTGTGTTTGATGATTGGATTGGAGGTGATTGAGGTCCAATTATTGGGATTGATTTTGATGATCCATGATGATTGTTGATGGCGGTGCAGATCCGGATGCGGAGGTGGTTTCCCTATCCCCGAAGACGCTCCTGGAGTCGGATCGGTACGTGTGCGAGATCTGCAACCAAGGGTTCCAGCGGGACCAGAATCTGCAGATGCACCGGCGCCGCCACAAGGTCCCGTGGAAGCTCCTGAAGAGGGAAACCCCCGTGGCGCGTAAGCGCGTCTTCGTCTGCCCCGAACCCACCTGCCTCCACCACAACCCGTGCCACGCCCTCGGCGACCTCGTCGGCATCAAGAAACACTTCCGCCGGAAACACAGCAACCAGAAACAATGGGTCTGCGACAAGTGCTCCAAAGGATACGCCGTCCAGTCCGATTACAAAGCCCACCTCAAAACCTGCGGCACGCGCGGCCATTCTTGCGATTGCGGCCGCGTCTTCTCCAGGTTCAATTCTTTCTCCTCATCTCAAACCATTTCTTAATAATATTATTATATTATTATACAACCAAAAGAACGTCTGGTGGCATTTATGCTTATCAAAGAGTTCTATTGTATTCAGTGCAAGAATGTTTTAGTTGTGGGTTTGAGGGGAGTTTGTTTCTTTAATTTTTGGACTGCACTGTGTCAAATCGTTTTCTTTAGCAGTCCAAGAAATACGCTGTGTCTGAGAAAAAGGGAAAAGGAAATCTCAATATACCAGGTCCTTTCCACTGGTGTCACCTAAATTTTTGCAGTTTAAAATCACTGTTAAGCCTGTGCTTCTTCCCTCAGATCAAGAAAGGGTTTTTATTGGGAATTTGGGATGCTGTTTGCTATACTATTATACTATTATTATTTATTTTCCTAAATCCTTTTCCTGTGTCTTAATTCAGAGGCGCATATGCATGGCATATTGCAAGCTCTATACTTTATACAAATACATATTTTTATATCACTTTATTGGGGTACGATGTGTTTGACTCTCTATGGTTCCAAAACAATCAAATTAATTATAATGTGTAACTGAGATTTTGACATTAATTAAGTTTGGGTTTGTGCCTTTAATTGTTTTTTTAATGGTAATTGTTCTGCAAATCCAAACCCCACTGCCTAATTGGCACTTTTAGTTTGCACAAAAAAAAAAATAAATAAATAAATAAAAAAACAGTCTTTTGAATAAAATTAAAACAGTGGTCATTCGTCGCAACGTCTGCTGTTCAAAGGTTGTCCTTTACTCGAGTACTTTTGTTCAAACAGTTTGGAACGGAATCATCATCACATGCCCCTTCATCATTATACTCTTATTCATTTTATTTAATTCAAATATTTTTGTTACTATCATTTTTTTTTTTCAATATGCAAATATTGTTTTGCAATGCTTAATTGACGATTTAGGGTTGTCAATTTTGTGATTTATTGAATAGGGTGGAGAGTTTCATTGAGCATCAAGATGCTTGTACCTTAGGGCGGCTCCGGTCCGATTGCCGACCGCTCCAAACGCTGCCCCCGGTCTGCTTATCTCGAACCGCGTCGAGCCGGAGCCCCTCCAGTGACACCAATATAAGCGTTACTCCGTGGGCCGCCGCCGCCGCCAGCGTGGTGGCGACAGCTCCGGCACCGGCCTTCCCTAAAGCAGCATTGGATCATCCAATCTTCTTCACAAATGCAACCAATTCAAGACCACCCAATCTCGAACTCGAACTCCTCACGAAATCCACCGCCGGCTACCCAAAATTCGACGGCGACCATTCAACTCAGCTGCAGCTCTCCATCGGATCATCCGAAGGCGGCGAAAAGTCCGAATCCAACAACGCCAATGTACTAAAAGAGCAAGCGCAGGAGCAGCTGAGAATCGCGGTGGCGGAAAAAGCCTACGCGGAGGAGGCGCGGCAGCAAGCCCGCCGGCAAATTGAGCTAGCCGAGCACGAATTCGCCAACGCGAAAAGAATCCGGCAGCAGGCGCAGGCGGAGCTGGAAAAAGCGCAGGCTTTGAAGGAGCACGCCGCGAAGCAATTAAACTCCGCCGTGCGCCAAATCACCTGCCATTCTTGCAAGAACCGGTTCCATCTTCAACCCGCCGAAGCATTCCCGGAAACCTCGTCGTCGTCGTTGAGCTACATATCGGCGGCATTGCGGGATTGGGAAATCAAGAGAACCGATAAAACTTCATCATCATGATGATACACACACACACGACTACACCACTAGCATCATTCCCTGTTAATCCATATATTGCTAATTAATTAATTAACCCTAATTTTTTCCCCCTCTTGAAATCATATTATGGTGCTGTGATAAAAGTGGTGGCAGCAGAACTGGAACAGGAACATGGTTTGGTTTTAATGATTCTGGTGTTGTAGTAATGAATTAAAGCTGAGGACGGGTTATTTAATTACATTTTTTGTTCATTTATTTCGAAGAACAACTACCATTAGGTGCCTTTTTCAGAGACAATAATGTGGGTTTTTGAGGGTTTTTTTCCCCTTTTTCCTCAGCTGTCAATTTTGGTGGAAAAAAAGTTTATGAGCTTTGGTTTTCAACTGATTCTCATCAATGCGATGATTCGGCTTTTACAATAATTATCTTTTTGGAAATGGATATGATTGTTCTCTCTTTGAAGCTATATTTAGTTGGTTTCAGAAAGGAGAATTGAACACGAACCAAAAAGTTGGGTATAAATCTGTGTAAGGGTTTCATAATGTACACAAAATTAATATATACTGATTAAATCATGTCTAGGGCTTTTATCGGATTATGTGATTTAAATGTACTAGCCTTTAGAATTTGTGTTTGATCCGGACAATAACTCGTCTTTCCATAGACAAAAAACAATCTTAAATCTATGTAGCCTATCAAAGAAAAGATGTGTTCTTTTGATAATAGGAACTTTTCAAAAAAAGAGAGAATAATACCAAAGTCAAAGTTGATACTTTTAGCCTTAAAGATTGTTATTAGAAACGATAATAAAGTTCATCTAAAACACCACAAGTCTTCAACTCCAAATTACTCTTTTCCAAATAAAAGCCAAAAAGTATTTACCCTAAAAAATTCATCACATGGGCCTATATATATGTAGCTAGTATTTATCAAGTGTTGAACATTTCTGTCACAAATTCATTTTTGTATTTCTTAATTTGATATTATTCGGACCAATTCCGTTCATTATGAACCCCAGATTTTGATTAAATAGTAGTATCATTTCCAACATGTTTATAAACAGTCCTAACATTGGAATTGAAATAATAATAATGTGATATGGTAATTAAAAAAATAAGTGGAATTAGGATGCATATCTGTAAAAGGAATTTATAAGGAAGTATAAAATGAAAAATACTAAAGGAAATGGGGGCCGGGGTTTGAATACATTATCTATCTAGTCTAGGCTCCAACTTTTTGTAGTGTATAAGATTTTCTGTTTGGACTATTAGAAGATCTTTGTTGGCTGAGGTGGTCAGAAAAATGAGAGGTGACCCATCTTCCCCTAGTCCCAGACCACCCATTTAATAACCCCTGCTGCCTGCTGCTGCCAACAAATTATTGCATCACACCCACACACATAAATATATCTACACACATATATTTCTTTTTTTTTTTAAAAAAAAAATTCTATATATATATATATATTTTCTTTTTCTTGTTTGTAATTTTTTATTCTTTTTTCACTATATATAAAATTATTCTTTAATCAACTCTACCTCCGTTTCCAAGAATGTGAAACATTTGGTGTTTTGATACTATTCATTATTCGCTTTTGATTCCCGTTTATACAATAGTTATAGAATGAAAAACAAAGTCAAGTGAGATCTTGTTAGAATCAACTCATCTTGTAGTTTTATAATATCAAATTCTTATAATTTTTACTTATATACAATGCGCGTTATTAACAGTTAAAAATCTGCATCGAACTGGCGTGCGCAGAGGAAATGTTGCACATTCATAAAAACAGATGAAATATGTGTTATATGTTCCAAATATAGGGTGTCCAACCTAAATGTAGTATAGGTAAATGGATAATCTATGTAGTATATATATACTACTAGTAATTAAGAGAAATAAGACATGAATAGTATGATAGTATATCTCTTTCCTTGAAGAACTAGAACCTATTCTCCTGGACTTATTTCCAGGACTTATTACTTTATTCTTATTAAAATCAGACCAGATCAGACCAGATCAAATCAGATCAGACCAGACTCATTCAGACTAGACCAGATCATACCACACTATATATATAGTTGTAATCAGATCAGATCAGACCAGACCAGATCACTTCATATTAGACCAGAAACATTCAGATCAGACCAGACCAGACCAGACCAGATCTTATAAAATTTAGATTAGAACACCTTATTTCAGGCGAAGAGAACATGACCTAGTCCCCGGTCATATAGATAATGATGAGCATTTACGCACACATAAAAAACCAAAAACAATAAGTCTCCATAAATGATACTCGTTTCCATTATTAATCAATACAAGTAAAATTTATATAAAATGCAGTATATATATATTTTTTTATATATATGATTGAACAATTCTAATATGATGGCAGTTAGTATTTTTTATTCTAATATTATTATGATAAAAAGTCAAAGTTAAAAAATCAACAATGTCAAACATCGAAAGTGACCATATTTATTCCGACGGAGGGAGTATGTACTATAATTCCTCTGTTTCTTAATAATATGTGTTTTACTTTTGGGTTCCATGTAATTCAAGATACGCTTTTAATCAATAATAACTCAAATTATATACGAGTAAAATTATAAAAAATTTGATATTATAAAATTACGTGATTAAACGAATTTAATTATACTTCTATTTCACTTGATTATATTTTATATTAATATAGGTATTATACTAAAAATAATAATTAAAGTAACTTAATAAATAGAATTAACTACTATTCAAGTAAAACATATAAATAAAAATAAAGAAGTGTGGGAGTATATAAGAAATGAGTTCTGCTAAAAGGGTCAGAAAAATAAGGGTCCTTTTTTCTGGATCAGGCCTGCAGGCTTGTAATGTTAATGTGTGAGAAAGAGAGAAGGGGAGAGAGGGGTGGGGGGCATCATGTTTTTCAGTGCCACAGTTGTAATGGTTTGATGGATGAGTCGTCTCTCTCAACACTCCACACACAAACAAACTCCATTCATTTTAAAAATTTCACCCTTCTACCTTCTTCCCTTTGCATTTTCATTTTCATTTTCCTTTTACTTTTACTTTGCATTAAAAGCTCTCTTCTGCTACTCCAAAAAAAAAGCTCTCTTCTGAAATTTTGAAAAGAAACCCCTTTTCATGATTACATTTTGATTTAAACTCAGTGTACATTTAAGCGTTTGTTTTACAGATAAAATGCTTTTCTTATAGTATTAAACTACTAGTATATATAATCTTTTAAAAAAAAATATGAAAATATGAGAGAATGATGAGTGAGAGGTGAGCTTAGTTTAAAATAAATTTTGGTGGATACCCTATATTTCACCAAAATAACTTTTCGGATGCCTCATGTTTTTGTGCTATTTTCTTTTTAGAAAAAAAACATGTATATATATACATATATATAGATATGTAAATACAAGAAAATATATTAAATATATATCAGTTTATAACCTTATGAGTACATTATCGTAAAAAAAATAATAAGGATAAATGTGTTCGTATTCCCTTATTTAAAGACGGTGGCATTTATTGTTCGGCCACCTATTTAAAGGATGTGAAAGTGAAAATACAGTCTTGGTAAATCGTAAAACTACTAAACTAGAGCAATTTAAAGACACTTTCCTATAAATTGTTTATAAAGTGGTTTCTGTTAGGGTGTGATAAAGTCATTTGTCTTGATGTACTGCGGCCTCATCACTGTTGATTCAGTTTGTAAATTTATGGTTGTGATTAAATTAAATGTTAAAAAGGTAAATTTGTTCTATTATCTCAAAATATAATTTAGTATTTCAGCGACAACTTATGTACATTTCAACAATTTGTTGATTAATAACGGAAAAAAAACCCCATATGTCCCATAAATTTCCCAAATTTCGATTTCAGTCTCATATTAATTTGTTTAACACAGTCACTCCATTATTTATGCTAATTTTTGCATAATCCATCCCAAACCCCCTTAATGACATTTTTTTGCTGATCTAGCACCGGATTATGAATTCTAACCATTTTGACCATGTGTTGAGAAGCTCAGCTTGCATTTGCACATGCCACATTGGCATTTGACCATGTATTAACCATTTTCACTACCCCCAACGCAAGCCTCAACAACAACCCCAGCCGCCAGATTCACACTGAGAAAAAAACACCGACGACGGCAGACAGAACAAAAAATCAAACAAAAAAAATCCTCAAAAAATCACCAAAAAATCCAAATCACCAAAAAAACCATTTATTTTCTTCTTGCTTGTTTGCCGCCTGTTGGCAATTGAATCACCAAAAAAAAGAAAAATCAAATAATTGAAGGAAAGGGCAGAATTTTCAAACCCGCAAAATTCTCAAGAATCCCCGAATTCAAATACCTATTCTTAAAATTGGAAATAATCTTGAATCCCCAAATTGAATATCAAAATCAAAACCCCTAATCTCAATAGAACTCAGAAATAGAAATACCAGACATGAAGGAGAATGGAATTTGAGAAATATTAACCAAATGGGAGAGGTATCCTAACATTGGCCGGAGAGGGGAGGTGGCGGTGGATCTGGGCAGGGATGCTGAGGAAGATGGAGGAGGGCAGCGCAGCGCAGCGGCAGAGGAGTTGCGCGAGAAAGAGGGTGGCGGCAGGGGAGGAGTCCTTGCGCATGCCGTGGCTCGCCTGCTAGCGCCGCCCCTACCGACTGCACGCCGCCGACTGGTTCGCGCTGCTGTTCCCTTGCGCGAACCGCCAGTGCCCGGCGGTCTCTCTCCCTCTGCCCGACGCATCCCACTGGCATCTTCGCTCCTGCCGGCGAGCTCCAGCCACCACCGCGCCCCCTTTGCTGTTGGGGAAATTTTGGGCTATTTGGGGAAAGAGAACGGAGAAGAGGGTAATTTTTGTGGATTTGGGGGAAAAAAGTTTTGGGGACCATTTCCTATTCTAGTTGGGTCAACGAGTTAAGCGTCGCATAAGTCAACAAATGGTCAAAATTTTTAATACTTCATAATCCGGTGCCTCGTCAATAAATCAACGTCATTAAGGGGGTTTGGGACGGATGAGGACTTAGCCCAAGTGGTTAAGTTCCTTGACTTCCAACGGAAGGTTGGAGGTTCGATTCTCCACCGGCTCCTTATCCCTCTGGTTTATTCCCTTTGTAATTTTTGTGGCATGGACTCCCATCACCCCTTTCCCAGGCCTTTTAATGGCTCTTCCAAAAAAAAAAATAGAATTAATATGGGACTGAATGCGAAATTGAGCAAATCTATAGGACCAATTGGGTTTTTTTTCCATTAATAACGACGCACTATAATATGTTTCAGCGATAAGAATAGTGTTTTCAGCGACGACTTCTGTGTATTTCAGCGATGTATTATGGAGTAGTATATTTCAGCGACGTACTATAGTATATTACACCGTGTTAACACATAAAAATTTGTTAATCCAGCCCACATATATATCCAGACATAATCTGCATAAGGGCCCAATTTCTAGGCTTGATACGGAAGAGATAGCCCTAGACCAGCCCATGGACCCCAAGGGACATTGCCTGAGCAAGCCAACCTACCTAAATAACGGCGTAACCTTGAGAAAGCCATATCCGAGCACGATAATTGCCCGAATACCACGAGTTAGAGGAAGCGGTTCCAGTACGTTATGAGGTGACGTCACCCCAAGCGAAGACTCTCCTGACCCTCGCGGAGGCCTTATCCGTGCCAGTACCGGAATAAAGGCGGGGTAGATCTTTTTTGAATTTCATCCTTGCCCCTTTCCCCCAACCGGTGCCTTTCAACGATAGGCACCAGACATTGTATAAATATTAGAACTCAAGATGTAATCTGGGTTCCTCAACCACCAAACATTTCAATATAATATCTTTAGTTTTTCAGTGCTTTACTTTATTTTATCGCTTTCCTTCATGCTCTCTTTACTGCTTTTGTTTACTGCTTTCTTTCAATTCCTTAGTTTGTTTCACGATGCTCTAGTTCCTAGCATCCCTTGGGACTGTCCTCGTCCCGCTTTCCGTCTTGAAGGCTCCGTCTAGAGGATTAAGCGTTACCCCGAAATGAGAGTAACAGGTGGGCGACCACAGTGGGAGACCAAACTCCTCCCAGCAATCAAGGATCTCCATTGTACACATTACACAACCGCGAGGTTCGTAAAAAGCCTACAAGAAGCCAATACAAACGTTTGAGACGACTTCAGGCGATATCAAACAATATGGCTGGATCAGGAGATCATTCCCCTCGTGCAAACACGACGGAAGCAGGGAATTCGTCCCTTGCTCCTCCCGGAGAACAAGTAACGACGACCCTGGGTCATCGAACGACCCAACACTCTCCTTAGATGAGGGAATGTTCGAAAGGCTAACCGCGACATTAGACAATATTGTCGCAAAAAGGCTGGAGGCTACGTTGAAGGCGCCATTTGGTACTCCGGGTCTAATGGCTAACAACGTTACCACACCAGCATTGCCCATAATAATGCCCATTCAAGGGCAGTATTATTACCAAGGGTCAAACCATCCCTGGTATCCGCCAATGGTGGCGCGGGTTATGCACATGGCAAGCCAAGGGTCTCCTCAGAATCAGCCCTTTTGCCTGACCGCACCACCATTAACCTTTGGACTACCGATGGCTTTTACGGCTGCCCCAGCCACACAACCAGCAGGGATAGAAACCATGGTAGAAGTCCACAATCTTGCGCAGGAAATTCCTCATATTCTCGTCACAAGGAATGACCAAGTAGGTGGAAGCGGATTGAATGCGCCCCAGAACCACATACATAATAATGTCCAGGTCAGGCTGCCCAAATTTAGGGCTTCAGGGGGTTTTCATGATGCTAACCGATTCAATATAACTCGGGAGGCAACGCCACCACCACTGCCAATTTATGGCAAAAATGTTCCTCAGGGGAATAATGGCGGGCATGAAGGATTTCAGAATCCGCCTTATCGCCAGCAAAACCAGGAAGTCCGGGGACCACACCCAGTTCCACCAAGGAACCTTCCTCCTCCGCCACCGTTGATACCAGGCCAACCGGAGCCACAACGGGTGCACATAGGAGATGAGCACTTAGCGACCATGTTGCGAAGGCTAGGGTTAAACGTCCCAGAGACCCACAGACCTATGTATCAATGGCCGTTTCCGCCCCATGTGTATGAGGATAACCCTTTACCACATGGCGCGTGAATACCCGACTTCTCCACATTTTCAGGAGAAGACGAGACGTCCACTATGGAATACATCGACCGCTTCCTTACCCAATTAGGGGAGTTGGGCTGGAATCAGTTCCACCGGATGCAGTTGTTCCCTTCATCATTGACGAAAACTGCCCTTTCATGGTTTATGGTCTGCCCGCAGGTGCATTTGCCACATGGCAGCAGTTAGAGGAAGCGTTTCATACCTGGTTCTATAATTCACAATAGACAATCACGTTGGTTGAGATTTTAGAAACCAAGCAAAGAGACGATGAACCGATGGTTAAGTTCATTGAGCGGTTACGACAACAGAAAGGGAAGTGTACAACCACTATTTCCGGAAAGGAAATAACTGATGTAGCGGTTAAGAACATGAAATTTCCTGTCAGAAAGAAGTTAACCCCCTTGGACATTAATGACCTGGCAACCTTATCCACTAAAGCGATGAGGGTCGACTCTTTATTTAAAGAGACCCAAAAATCAAAAGGTAGAGGGGAGAGAAAAAGAAAAGACCGTAGCAAGTTGCTACCATACATGTAGACAGTGACAGTGATCTAGAGGAGGCATGTAATCAAGAGGCTGAACTTGCAGATCAAATGACCGCCGAGCTTATCCGGGGTAAACCCTTTGTTTGCACCGAGTCAAAACCAAAGGCCTCAAGGCCTATGAAGAATGAGTATGCCAAACTTACGGTAGAAGAAGACTTTTGCTTTGACATATCAAAGACTGAAAAGATCTTTGATGCACTATATGAGAAGCATTAAATCCGAATTCCTCCAGTTGGCCATGGAAGAAGAAATCAACGGGGCGGACGTACTGTAAGTGGCATAACACTTTTTCATACAGTACGAAGGATTGCATATAGTTCCGGAGAACTATCCAGAAGGCAATCCAATCCGGAAGGTTGAAAATGAGAACCATGGGGATTTTTCACAGCCTTTCTCCAATGACCATGGCAGTAGCCTCTGCCAAGTTCCCAAAAGGTAATGGTTTGAAGCCAAGACGTCTGAACGGTCAGCCGAACGACCTGGGTGACGATTTGCCACCACGACGACTGAGAAGTTCGCTTCGCTGTACCCAGGAGATGTGCGGACAACTTAGAGGACGTGGGGCGGGAGGACCAAAAGGTGGCCAATGTTATGGCCAACGAAACCCTTACAAATATAGGCATCCTCCTAGGCCAGAACTGAAGGTCATCCAAAGACATGTAGCCTAGACTTGGGTACAACCAGATGGTACGTACCAAGTCGAAGTCAGGAATGGGGTAGCCGTGTGGGGAGTCCCTACTAGGAAGCTTAACCCGAACCCGTCCAAGATATGGACGCGGAATCAGCCTCCATCAAAGCCTACCATAGATCATCGGTTCCGAGGAAAAACAAAATCCCAGATCCGAAGGATTAAGAGGAGATACGCGGAAAAGTATGGCCTGACTAAGAAGGCTCGGGGGGAAACCCAGAAGGACCAAGGATCAGCACCAATGCAAGCCGACGGTTCAGAGGGAAAGGGCAAAGAGAAAAAACCCAAAGACATTCCCGAGACCTCGTCTCCCAAACCTGCCATTCCATTGGCTGTTGTCCAAACCAAAACTGGTCCTGCAATACATCGGTTCAAGGATAAAATGGGAAAAGAGATCGAGCATGTGGAAGGTGAAGCATGGGAGACATTCGATGGCTTCGAATGTTACTACTGCGGGAAAATCAATACCTACCCATGATTGAAAATAGACGAGGAAGAACTCCTCGGGCTAGACGCCCAGATCGAAGAAATCACCCCTCCAGACGAGGAAGAAAAATCCAAAGGCGGGCAATCTGCCATCGATGGTCGAAACCCGAAGCCCACCTTAGGGCCTCAAAGTGATGCAGAGGTGGCCAGTAAGCCGCCCCTCACTAATGGCTCGGGGGGCGAGTATGATGCCCCGAGACAACCAAAACTCATCAAGCTGCCCATCAAAGACCCACCTAGTGGCTTGGGACCCAAAATGTGACTAGCAGTGAACCTACGAAAGGGCAGACTACTGCATGCAAGATGACCTAATTAGTGAAGCCATCTACGAACAAGCCAAAGCAGCCCGCAGACGCAGCGCCCGATGGAAAATCCGTAAGCCCTCGTGATCTCGAAGGAGGGGTGGCATCCGACCCCGCACACTGATTCTCTAGGATTATCATCCTCGCATTCGGGCGAAAGATGTCATGTGTACAGTTGTTGTAAATATGATGAATAAAAGAATGCATTTATGAAGAACATTTATCGCAACATCTAATATTAAGCATGGTTGTTTTATTGTCTTCATTTGGGAGAAATCATTATGTCCAAACATACAAAGACGGCCAGGTGTGAGGCCACAAGTAGTAACATGAAGGCTTGTGCCAAGAGAAAGTATAAAAATACTAACATGGCATGTCAGAAGTTATTTAAGTAAGGACAAAACAATGTCCCAAATGAGTGAGGGCCTTCAGTTTCCCTAGTTGGAACATTCTTGATAATTGGCGTAAGATCCGGAGTCTCTCCGCTCAACTCTTCAAGACCATCAATAAGGTCGTACCATTCGTTCGTCAAGCGGGTTTCGTTCCAATCTTTGCTATGGTATGGATGCCACCTTGAATACCTTATCTTGACACGATGAATAGTGGCTAAAATACGAATCGGAGGGCTTGCTCGATGGTGCTTTTACCCCATTGGGAGAACTCTAAGCGTTCATAGATCATGGTCAGAAAGCGATGGAAATCGCGGCCAGTCAGCCCTATGGGCTATGAGGTTATCAGAAAGGATCTCAATTCTATTAACCAATTGCGGATATTGAATTGATAACCATAATGCCCATAATCATCATCCATCCTTCTTTTCCGTTGAAGGTTTAGTGTAAAAAAGAAGTGGGGTGAATGAATCATTTAAAGAAGTCCATTCAATGGACCTGAGGTTTCGGATCAACCAGGCTAATGTATTCATAACTAAATATGGATATAAAGGGTGTGGAGAATATGATTCAACCAAATAACAAGTAAAAATAGACGACATCCATATGCCACAAAAAATGCTTGTTTGAGACTGTCTAAGAATTTAGCGCAAAGGAACTACGTCCACATGACTCAGTTCCCCGCAAATCTCGTCCCACTTCTTAAACCTCTTCTGAGTTCGCGCTTCGATAACTTCCTGGCGCAAGCGCAGTCTTTCATCGATAGTGAGGACCTGTCCTTCCAAGTTGTTGATGATCGCACTGTGTTGGGCAATGACTATTTGGGCATCGGATAGATCCTGTTCCACGGCCAAAAGTTCATCAGTGAGAACATCGCGTTGCGCACGGGCACGGTTGATAACTTCGTCAATCTGTACCAACTCAGCTAGGATGTTAGCTTTTTACTCGGATAAAGCCTCCCTCCTCGCATTAATTTCCTCCAGTTTAGCTCTACGTCATTCTATGCGAGATCGGGATGAACTTCCAGACTCCATAGTAAGCATCTCCGCAATAAGGGATGCTTCGGCGAGGGTCTGGTTATAGAATTTTTCAAGAAGCTTTGCACCCCTTGCCATATATGGCAGGTTGGGGTCATCTTCTTTAGCCATCTTGCGTGCCGCAAGAAAATCAAAGTGGCACGATTAAGATCGGCAAGAGACACAGCTTCTGGAGGCTAAGCGAACAAAGCTTTGAGGAATTCTCTGTCGTCGTCTGGATGAAGGACAGAGGCAGCCGCCTGCTAACGTGTCATAACGGATTGACGTTATGGCAATTTTGCGTAAGTGGCGAAACAAATAGAAGTGCAACATATACCTCTTGATATGGCCTTTGGGAGACTTCACTTGCAAAATGAGCATCCCTCGGGTGAGAAGAGGAAGGGGCCAAATCCACCACTAGTCTCAGAGCTTGCACAGAGACATCATGAGTTTTAAAGGCATCCTGATCGTCGTGCCCCGCGTCTTCTGACACTAGTTGGGTGTTGATGAAGTTTACCTCCTGTGTCGAGAATTATAATGATGAAAAGAATTCCGATAAGGTGGATCGAGAAAGGCTGATGAAAAAAAAGGAAACCTACCCATTCTCGGGGTGCATTTGTCGGGTCTGAAGTTCTCGCATCCCGACATGCTGATTTGGTGTTGGGCGCCATGGTTTCAACAATCATTGCTTTCTTATTCACAGGGCCAGCAATAGGGATAACCTGCAGAGATGCGAAAGTGAGGGCCATCTCATAAAGAAACGAGATCAAAATAATGGGAAAGGAAAGAGGACATACAGTGTCCATAGGAGAGTCTCCCATTGTAGCCCGTGATGAATCTTCTTCCGTAATGGCCCCCGACTGGCCAGAAGAAGCCTGAAAAAACAATGTCAGACTGAAAGGGAGATGGTACATCGCGGAATAAAAACAAGCTAGATACCTGTAGATTCAGTACATGAACGGTCTTCGGAATGACCGGCATAAGCAGCGGGTCATCCCCCTCTGAATCCGAGGACATAGCTTTTAAGACACCGATACCTTGGGAAAGCCTACGAGTCGAGGCCACCTATGCCAAAGAATGGCAGATAAGGTAACAATTGAAAGGCATGTCAAGATAAGAGCCATCAGGGTCTTAGCCTTACCAAGGGACTAGACATGATGGATCTATCAAAGCCATTCTTGATTTTGAAAGAACTACCAACTGTTGGTTCGTTTTGGAAGAAACTGGAAAAGACATCGCGGTAGGAAAGCGGGTCAGATCAAAAGACCTAAAAGGTTCATACCGGACGTTGCCGAGATCGACTCAACATTGGAGCCTCGACTGGCTCTGGTTCATCTTCGGAAGATGAAGGTTGCCGAGGCGGTATCTGAGAAGATGGAGTCAACACAGGCCTTCGCACTTCCACCTGTGCCAATAAGTCAGAATGCGTGCGTTCCCCCTTCTTCCTCCTGATCGGAGAAGTTGGTTGCAGGTCTTTTATTTCATCATCTACATAAATTGCGAATGGCATAACTAAGAATGGATATGCCAGTACGAGATAAAGGAAAAAGAATAGGCCAACCTGAAGTGGTCTGCACGCGTGCGACCTTCTTCCGATGAGAGGTAATGGCTTTCGAGCCAGATTTGCCCTTCTTTTTTTGTCCACCATCTCTGTGAGCGGGACGGGATCCGCTGGTACCCTGTAATGGCTCTCGGATAGCCAATTGAGGTTGCCGCCTCCTAAGTCCCGGCTCCGCATCATTCATGCCATACAGATCGTTGAGGATTTCTGAATTAACATGGAAAGCTGCCCAAATGGAAGGGTACCATTCCTTAAAATCTGGAAGGACTATGGGCTCCATGCGAAACAGCGTTAGTCTGTTGTTGCTAAAATACATCCCGACCCTCTGATGCAATGCAGCGACTTCATGACGAGCTGTCGGCTGCTTAAGATCCCTCGAAAGTCCTTGCGTAAGATGTCTTGGATATATCACTCGTGGATCCCTTGTGCCCAGGCCAATTGACGTGACAGGAAGTGCGGGCAGTAAACTTGCGCTCTTATCACTTGTTTCTTATCTCTCATGGGAAGAATAAGACTGGGCTTGACGATTGATTCCCAAGACAGAGTAAGGTCATTGCTCTCAACGGGAAATGTGAAGGGACATTGGATACCCGGATCAACCTATAAGGGATAAGGAGCTAAATGGTCGTAAATGTAATACGCATAAAAGTTGTGTGTAGATCGCTCCCCCTTAACTATTCCCAGTACCAGGTTGGTAAGTTGTCTCTACGACATGGTATTCTCGATGATGGCCTCACTTAATGTCATAGAGTTGGGCTCAACTGCAGGGACGATACCCGAAAAGCAAGAGGGGAAATAAGACGAAACCAGGCTTCCAGGAACCAAAGCGGCTCAACAAGCCAAGAAAAGACATTTTGCTTATTTTCCCTAGCCGCCCTTGAGAATCTACTCAAGCTAAAATACAACTGGGCAAGAAAAAAGGCTTCGACATTCAGCCTGTCACCCCTCGATAATCTATAAGCCATTGGAAATAAGGAGCCATTCACCACCTTGCTTTGGGTTACGAAGTGGTTTAACCAATAAAGCAAAAAGGCGACATGCTCCTTATCGGAAGGAGGAGTACCCCAGCCAGCATTCATAACAATGAAGTTGGTCCGGGAGGGATTAGCATCTCCGCCCTATGAAGGGGGTTCCAATGGCTCGATGATGGCTTCATCTCCAACCACTGAGAGGCATGCCAACATCGCTACATCCAACAGAGTCGGACCCATGAAACCTTACTTAAACATAAAGCAGTTTACCATGGGATTCCAGAAAATGGTGATAGCTGGAATAAAATGAGAACGGGGACGAAGATAAGCATACCCCGATAATCGGCTGGCTCTGTCAATCCCATGTCGCTTGCATTGAGTCTAACAATGGGGCAGCATTTGCTTGATCCACTTGGGCCATAATTCGGCTTCGGCGGGTGTAGTTATAATTGGCCTTGCAATCTGATCTCTACGCTCGGCGACTTGATCGATTATTTCTCCTTTCTTAGAATTGGTGTACGTCTGCACGAGTTCATCTTCATCCGCCTCAATAAGGGTGCGATAAAAGGGACGCAAAACTTGAATGGCATATCGAGCAGTTACAATCGGAACCTCTGGAGGATCAGATAGAGGGATAACGCTTGCCGACCTACCAGGATGGACTGACTGGGCGAAAGAGTCATCACTTTTGTCTAGAATCGATCCATCATTACTATCGCTCCTGACGAAGTTAGGGATTGGGGTAGGAAGTTGGGTGCTGCAAATGCGGAAGAAGAACAGATGGGGAAGGATTTTTGAAAACATACCGAGTGTAGTTTTCGTAAAATCTGGTTATATCTCCTCATTTGGCGCCCGTTACACAGGACAAGATCAAGAGGAGGAGTTGAAAGGTTGGTAATTGATTAAGGAGGATACCCAGTGAAAACTGCGTTTTCAACAAAAGGGCCTTAAGCCGGCTTATATTTTGTGAAAAACGGGGGGCAATTTTTTAACACATAAAAATTGTGTTAATCCAACACACATACATATCCAGACCCAATTTGCATAAGGGCCCAATTTCTAGGCTTGATACGGAAAAGATAGCCCAAGACCAGCCCATGAACCCCGAGGGACATCGCCCGAGCAAGCCAATATACCTGAATAACGGCGCAACCCGGAGAAAGCCATACCCGAGCACGATAACTGCCCGAGTACCACGAGTTAGAGGAAGCGGTTCCACTACGTTACGAGGTGACGTGACCCCGAGCGAAGACTCTCCTCACCCTCACGGAAACCTTATCCGCGCCAGTGTCAGAATAAAGGCGGGGAAGATCTTTTTTGAATTTCATCATTATCCCTTTCCCTCAACCGGTGCCTCTCAACGAACAGGCACCAGACGTTGTATAAATATTAGAACTCAAGATGTAATATGGGTTCCTCAACCACCAAATATT
This sequence comes from Hygrophila difformis, assembly GCA_030278955.1. Taxonomy (NCBI): domain Eukaryota; kingdom Viridiplantae; phylum Streptophyta; class Magnoliopsida; order Lamiales; family Acanthaceae; genus Hygrophila; species Hygrophila difformis. Next base: position 21,745,460 of record JAOANR010000010.1, read on the forward strand.
TCAATATAATATCTTTACTTTTTCAGTACTTTACTTTTATTTATCACTTTCCTTAATGCTTTCTTTACTGCTTTCCTTTACTGCTTTCTTCATTTCCTTAGTTTGTTTCGCGATGCTCTAGTTCCTAGCATCCCTTGGGACTGTCCTTGTTCCGCCTTCCGTCTTGAAGACTCCGTCTAGAGGATTAAGCGTTACTCCAAAACGGGAGTAACACACCGACATTCTATAGTATTTTCCAGCGACATTATAATGTTCATTCAGCGATTTCATAAAATTTGAAACCAAAATTATTTGTTTTAACATATTTCAATGATATATTATACTCCCTCCATTTCATTATAAACATCATGTTTGACTTTTTGATACTATTAATTATTCAACTTTGACTCAATATTGTTATTATTATATATTTCATAAAAAATAGTCAAGTTTGGTCTTGTTAGATTTGTCTAATGGTATATTTTTTAAATATATATTTCACATAATTTTTACTTATATAAATTTTGAGATATTAACGATTAAAAAGTGTATTGGATTATGTGCAAAAGTTAAACATGTTCTTTTAAGTGTGAGGAGGGAGTATAATATTTCAGCGACATGCCACAATATTTTTCAACGATAACCTATATGTATTCTCAGCGACTTGACTGGACAGATATATACCATATACTAGTATACAGAAATAATAATTTTTTAGGCCATCAGAACGAGTCATTTTCTGGGTTTGGTCATTACTTTTTCATTTAAAGTTTTGGGCCACTAGAATGATGTCGGATCCAGAAAAAGGGGTAATTGGCCAGAAAGCTGCCCGCGTGTTGTCCAAACTGGGTGAAACAAGGTATTCATACCAACAAGATACATTTCTTTCTTGGCAGTCATCCTATAAGAACTCCAAAGTTACGCGTGCTTTCCTTACAATAATTTTAGTATGTGTGATGAAACTTTTGACAAGTTTCGTTAACACGAGCTTTTTCTAAAATTATACCAGGTTAGATTTATTAAATGAAAAGCGTTATGATTCACGGGAAAGGGTTTAGGGATATATCAAGATTATTAGTCTTTTTATTACTCAAGTATGATGCTTTGGTTTCAAATGGCGCTGTGGTCCTCTCTGTCATGAAATGTTGACAAATCTCAGGGCATAGCCGGGATAGGTTGACCTTCAGCCTGTCACACTGAGGATCCCCGGCAAATATGCCATGATACTTCTCATCAATTCTTGCCATAAGATTTCCTGCCATGAAACTTTTGACTGGTTCCCACTACATGAGTATTTTCCGAAAATTCGTGATCCTGGTTTAGGTTTTAATTAATGAAACCAATTTATGATGGCGGTGTTGTGATTAGGGATATATCTATACGTAATCATGTTTTTATTGCTCGTAGTTAAGAAACTGTGCCCCCGAAAGCGCACGGTGTCAAAAATTGCAGTAATTTATAGTAAGACCGGATCGTTCACTGGAGGATGTGCGATAGAAGCAGGTCCCACGTCGTTTTACTAGATTTTCCATTCGTATTGCTCAATAGGTTTGAAAGATGATTAATATCTACTGACGGGAATTTAAACTAGATCTTGAAAGCAGTTAAATTAATCTACAAAACAAATAAATCTATTCTAGAAAGCGGATAAGAATTACTCTAGGAATGCAGTAAACATTATCTACGAAAGCAGGGAAAAGGTGCATTGTGCTAACCGTGAAGTTGAGTCACAATGTAGACAGAAAGGACAGGAAGAAAAGAATGAAAATTGGACAAGAGCGAGATACAGCAATATTAAATTTCCATTTTCATACGCAGATCTTTGTTTGGGATACTTCTATCAGATAGCTGATTCTCATGCTCTCAATGAGGCTTTCCCTTTAACAGACAGGTACTTGCAATATGAGTTTACATGTTCTTAAGACCGCAAATTCTAAGATACCACAGATTCGTAACTGCCCTGGCCTGGGTGTGTTACTTCATCTGTGGTGGAAAAGCAACACCCGACACATCATTTATTGAAATGCCAAGTACCACTATCATTCTCCCATGTCACACCCAAAGATTTGAATTAAGCCCTAAACTATCCCTTAACTGTCAATCCTAGTAGCAGTTACACAACTCTCAATACAACCGAGTGACCTCTAATGAAAGCGATTAAAAGAAAGCGGTAAATAAAGCATTTAAACCTATCACTCGGAGGTTTTGAAAATCTGACCCTGGTAGTAAAAGACAGCTCCCCATCAGAATGAAAGAGTATGGATCAAGAATTCCCGGCTCACAGTGAACCACTAGTGTGCTCACTTCCTTCCGGGTGATTATGAGATACAAACTAATGAAACGAACTAATAAATTAGTTCGTTCCGGATGCACTCACTCAGGACTCAAAAGTAGGCTTTGGCAGAAGAGGATAGCAGTTGAAAGAAAACTCAACCCTATCTTGGAAAATAACCAAGGCCTGGATGATGTTCCTCTAAGATTATTTACTACACTGTATTTGAATCCAAGTGGACCCCATCTCGGTGTAGCACTTAATCTTACATTTCCATCAACCAGCAATTTTGGACAATAATGGATTTGAAAATCATTCCCTGTCAGGTACTAGACTCTCAGTTAAAACAAAGACCCTTTCAGTCTAGGCGAGACCTAATCGTTGAATCTGCTTCTTAATTTCCCAAAATACAACCCTTAACAGAATATGAATTAGTCATAACTGAAGAATTTATCCCTTACTCAGATCCGGATTTTATAAAGAGGTTTTTGTTGGAAATTTATAAAGCAATATCTGTTTAAGATCTAGACTTCTATTGTCCAAGGGAAGGATCCCAAAATAAGTACAGACCACAATAGTATATAATATTATCATGCATAAAGATATATGGAAGTGTAAAATTAATTGACCCAAAATATAAATGCGGGTCTAAACAGAAGGTGAAACACAGAATGAAGTGGTCAAGGGACCAAAGTAATGGCAGAATAATCAGGTGGACTGTAAACATCTACTGTCCAATTTCCTAATCACTCGGATGGAGCGAATTTAGACTGCTTAGACCCTATAATGGTGGTGTCAACACCAGTTGGGCCTCCATTGTCTGTGAATTCGGATAAAAACCTACATGCTTCCCTTCTATAATGATCATCAGTTGGCATTGACTGATGCCAACTGACTCCCAGTACGGATTGGGATTCAGGTTTGGAAATTAAGATAATAAGAATAAAACTGTATCTGGATGGGAGTCAGCCGAGCAGCTATTATAACCCCCGATGGGCGAACCGCCAAGGCTTCCACTGACAATCGTCCAGACCATGCAAAATAACAATTAGTAATTAATACCCAGAATACGAGCTAGTTATCCATGAGGGAGTACCCGCCAACATTAGTCTGATGTATTCTTTACTAATTGTTCCACACAACACACAAAGACAAAATAAATAAGAAACAAAAGAAGGTCCCTTGTATGAGAGACATTGGTTTCTCATGCAAGGCTGTGGATTGGGTCCACAATTGATGGTCTTAAATAATCCTTCCTACCATAATTAATTACAGTCCAGATTATCTGTTTAAGCCATCGAGATTTTGTTTATACAAGAATGTTTTAATGGCAATTGAACAAAGGTCCTTTAGTCAAGATGATTATTGAAGTTTGATTATTGCTAATCTCAATCTTTAATCATTAATGAGTCAAGGGTTCAATCAGTTAAGTGATGCAAATGGAGAATCAAAATTTGGGCAGCATAACACCCTATATTGCAATTCCAGAATGTTACATCCTAACCCGTGGGGCTATGATGTGAGTGTTGCAATATAAAATAGAGAGAGAATGAAATTTGTTTGAGATTAAATAGTGGGAGAGGGACCCTTGTCGCGATATCATAAATTTTGTCGCGGACCGAGATCCGCGACATGGACTTCCCGACAAGTTTTTAGAATTTTTGGCAGCATAACGCCTCTTTGTCGCTATGTGAGATTTTGTCGCGGAACATGGTTCCGCGACAAGAGTGACATCGCGACAAAGTGTTTTCAGAAAATTCCTAAAGCATTTGAACCTTTGTCGCTATGCATGGAAATGTTGTCGCGGAACGTGGCTCCGCGACAAGATGATTCCGCGACAAAAAGCCATGAAGACAAAATGCACGAGTTTGGCTCCTTTGTCGCTATGCATGGACAGTTTTGTCGCGGAACGTGGCTCCGCGACAAGGTATTCCGCGACAAAGGGTTTTAAATTATGGAGACAAGTGTCTTGAAACACCTTGGTCGCGGAACAGCCACTTTGTCGCGGAACGTGGTTCCGCGCCAGAAGGCGGTTGGCGCCCAAGGTGGTTCAGGACAAAAGTCAGAAAAAAGCAGAAATGAACAGTGGCATGCAAACAGCGTGATCTCACCCTATTTCAGATAAAAAAGCTATTCTAAGCTAAAAATAAGCAAGAAACATTCAAAATAAAGAAGAACATGCTTAAACAAAAATAACAAGGGAAGGGCAGAAAATTAAAATAAAGCAGGAGTCCTAATCTAGGGTTTGATCACACATCCACACAACATTATCCATAATATGCCAACAGTAAACATAAAAATAACAAAATGGGGGTTAAATGACCCCAAAATGAAAAAGAAAGCATAAATCCATGGGGTGTGAGACCCATTTCATGATTTGGGACACAAATGATGAATGTTTTCCCATATTATTAAGTGGGTGTTGTTAATACCCATGATTTGGGTATTACAAACCCTAAAACAAAAGTTTAGAAACAAAAAAAAAGTATGAAAGTGGCTATCTAAATTACTGAGAACAGTAAAACATGAAAGCAAACACTAAACTAAGCTAATCTAAGGACAAGAATTAAATAATACAAAAAAAAAAACTAAACTAAAACTACCTAAGAGGGGAGACCCACTGCCTTGTCTTCAAGAGAGTTCTATTCAACAAAATTCCAACCAACACCTAGCTCATGGGAGACACCTCATATTTATAGAAGTGTAACCCTAAGCCCATGGGCCTTGATTCTGGCCCATTGTGTCTTAAGACATCACACACATCACAGCTTTGTCTCGGAGCATCAAGTTGGTCGCGGAACACACTGCATGTGGCAAGGCTTCTCGACTGGGTCTTGTGTCTCTATTTGTGCATCTTGGTCGCGGAACATGCCTTTGTCGCGGAGCATGCCATCGCGACAAAGGTCATCGCGCCAAGGGGCTTGGCAGGTCTCCTCTTCATTTGTGCCACTTGGTCGCGGAACATGCCTTTGTCGCGGAACACTGCATCGCGCCAAGGGCTTCCGCGACAAAGGTCTTCCTGGGCCTGCTGGATTGGGCCAGATGGGCCGAAAATATTCTTTTTGTGGGTTTTTCTATCTTTTTCCCATCTTTTTGTTTCCTTTTCTTTTTCTCATGTTTTTGGATTTTTCTAACATAAATATGTAATAAAATTACATATTTATGTCTTTTCCCCACCAGCTTATTATTTTTACAATTATGCATAAATCAGTCCAATTCGACTGCTTTCTTACTTAATGTAAGACCGGAATGCGATCAAATGCCCGTTTAAGACACGGAAATGGATTGAAAATAATGGTCATTTTTGGCCATTATCAACATCCTCACATTTAATACTGATCGTCCCCGAGCAGTCAGAGTCAATGTTCCTAGGAACACGGACTCTACATATTCAATTCATTTTCGTGGCTTCAAAAATATCATTCTTTTTAGATTGGGATAAGACAATCAAAAACTACAAGTGTTAAATTCCCTTGATTGCAGTGTTTAATGAAATGATACTTGCTCACTATATCGGGCCTACAAATCAAACATTATTATCAACCTTTCATGAATATCATGTTTGAAAAATGCAAAGATTAGGGATGAGAATTAGAGGATGACATGAACATGTGTAATAAGACAAAGCCTCACATATAGGAGAATCGGAAAATTTCACTCACTCTCAATTGGGGTTTAATCATGAACGCTCAAAATCAACTTTAATTAAATTATCCCATAAGCTTGCAATCAGACCAACTCGCCACCGGCTCATTTCTTCAAATCAAGATCACGAGGTCTTATTTAAGGGTTATAACGGGGCATACGGTTGTAACATTAGGTGAGAAAGGAAATATTGGGCTAGAAGTGGCAAAGATTTATTCTATCATAACTTGGCATTTTTATTTAAAATTTATGATCATCCATGTTTCTCTTTCTTTTTGATTTTCTTTCTATTGCATGACATCAGATTATTGTCTAATTGCTTGTCATCTGCAATTTATTTGTGTTGAATGACATTCAACTTTTTTTTTTTTGAATCGGTTTATAGAATACCGATTTAAAGTTTTCATTGATGATCAAAAATTGTAATGCCTTTGATAGAATTCATTCTTGCACACTTGGGTTTGATTTTCTTGGTCTTTTTAGAAGGCTAGGAATAATATAGAGGGCTTCAAAGAAAAAAAATTAGGCTTATAGGCTCAATTTGGTTAATCCTAAAGGGAAAATATTTTTGGGTTTGGATTTCAAACGAAGGCCAAAAATTTGGGTTTTTCTGAGTGCCTCGATCATATGCTCGATTTCGGGAATATGGCATGGTCTTGAATCGGTCCCAATTGCAAGTTCTAGTTTCCTTTAATCAAAATGATTCACACATCAAAGAAAATGAATGAGTAAAAGTGACTCATGGCTCAAATCTCACAAGGTTGGGTTGATTCATGTCATACAATATTCTCAAATTTAATCCAAGCTTAATTCTAACAATTTAGTCAATCGAAATCTCTAACATGCAGATTTATTACCCAATAAGCTGATCGCATCATTAAATTTTTATAGCTCAAAACCTCAGGAATTCATTTCATGTATGTCTTCAATTATATTATCCCAATTTTGAAAGTCTGAAAATTTAATCATAAGCCTAAATTCAACCTGTGAATTTAGAGCAAGTTTATGCATATTTTTGCTGGTTATTTAATTGAAAGCAGTAAAGAGGCACTGCTGACATACTGAGTATGTCAACAGCATATTTTTGGCCTGACAGTCACTTATTCAGCTCGGACTGTACAGACATCTTTTCAAAGAAAAGCAGTAAAGAATTGTTCAGTGGTCTCAAAAAATGAGTTCCAATTTAGGGAAAGCAGATAAATACAGCCGTGGCAAGGGATTCTCGTGCAGTTAATACAAACCTGCACACACAAAAGGGGGAATCCCTTGCAGATTACTACTACTAGAATGGAAATGAAATAGAACCTAATAGACTGGGATTCATCTTCTTCCTTCAGAATAGAAATCTGGCCCAGTGGATGTAACTGGTCAATTCACACCGCAGACACCAGCCGTTATGGATCATCATGGGCTCACACCTCCTTGGGCAGTAGATTCTGTCCCCTTGGTTTGCCCATAGGTACGGAGTGTCTGGGTTATCTGTCATCCATCCGAGGACGTTGGTAGACGTGTACTGAAGGATTGACCGATCTGTTACCATCCTTTCGATCATTCTGATCCCTTGTTCAACTTGCCTTTCATCCGTCTTACTCATAAGCATCAGTCCCCGGGTGAAGATTGACGCCTTGTGGTTGTCCTCGATTCCTGGGCGCAGCAGTTCACAAGCGTGCTCCTCATTCCCTTCTACAAACGCCATGAGTGCTGGAATGATCTGGAGATTGAGATTTCCTGCCGCGGTGCATGTTTGCAGGAATCTCTCCTTCTGCCAACGGAGTCTTTCTTGCCCTCTCTTCACAGTGGAGGAGTCAACCTCGCATCGCTTGTATACGATGGCCAGGTTCCCAGCATCCCTGAGCTTCCTGCATATCCGTTGTGCAGCAAACACCTCCCTGATTTCATCCTCTCCTATCCGGGAGAGAATCTCACCAAGGAGTTCGAGCGGTAGGTCCAGCAACTTGGTTCCTTCTGGAGCAGGGTCTGGAATGGGAGGATTACCCCTGAAAAGATAAGAAGTGATGAATCCAATTTTTATGTAGTTTTCGGAAATTATTCAAGTTCAGAAACCAACATCCTCACATTTAGAGCTTTGCTCTAGATGTGAGATTATTAAATTCCTGACTTGAATTTTAATGCATATGTGAATAATATTTGGTTTTAAATGGGCTAAAGAGCCCAAAATAAAATAAAATTGGCCATTGGGCCTAAAATCTTTTTAATGGGCCATAGGGCCCAAAAGTTTTCAGTTTTATTAAACAAGTCCGAGACACTTGTTGGAAGTGGAATGAGATGGATAGATGGAAATGGAACGCTCGAATATTGGAATGTGCAATGAAGACGTGGCGGAACGGATCTGCTATTTCTGGATAGTTCGAACTGTTTGGACAGTTAGAGCATCCAAAAATTCGCAAACACTGTTTTTAATTTTAAAAATGGTTGACTTATTTTATTTAATAAAAGTGGGATGTGAGTGGTCCCCTTTTGGATTTTGAAAAGGATAGCAGTTGGGTGACAAAAATACTGCTATCTTACTCACACTAGTGTTCCATTGGGAACAAAAACTCAAGTCAAACATTAAACAAAAACAAAAATAACTCTTTTTGTCTTTTTCTAAAAGGTTGCTTTTATTAAAAGTGGAAGCTTCTTATTGGGTGTTTGTACTATGTTTCCATAAACAAACAAACATTTATTCCCATGAGATTTCCAACATGAGAACAAATATGCCCAAAAGATCTTACCTCTTTTATTACACCAAAACAACACTGTATAAGTCACATCAAGAATCATCAAACCAATAACATCAAGATATTCAAAACAATACCCAAATGTTCATCAGTTTGTTCTTTCCAGTTTTAAACCTCAAAAACTTTATCTATTAACAGTTTTAAAACAAACTCTCAAGTGGGTTTTTAAGGGTTTCAAAAGGACTTCAAAGAGCTCCTTAAAACCGAGAGCATTCAAAATCGCAAAACAGAGAAAACAAAAACTCACACAAACCACATTATGCCATTCTCAACCCAAAAATAAGAAAAAGAAGCAAAAGAGTTCGATAGAGGCCATGAACGGGTGGGAAAAGTGGGTTTACCCTCCCCTCCTTGGCTCGGGTCTAGGCACGGGTCCAAGGTTTGGGAGGAGTCCATAAAATCGATCCATAGTTTCCCTTAGAAAAAGAGTGATAAGGGTGCGAAGAACACGTGGTGTTCGTTCGGATGAGAGAAAAATGGGGGAAAAGAGGATGAAGAAGTTGGGGGGAGTTGAAATGGCAAGAGAAAGTGAAAAGAAACTGGAGGGGGTGGGGGGGTATAAATACTTGAACTTTTGTCGCGGAATCCGAGACTTTGTCGCGGAACCAGGTTCCGCGACAAGGCATAGCGACATCAGAGAGGTCGCGGAGTTGAGGGTTGGTCGCGGAGTCATGCTCCGCGACAAGGCTACCGCGACAAAGTTCAGTATGGAGACAAGGTCAACGCAGATCATGTCGCGGAGCAGGGCTTGGTCGCGGAGTCATGCTCCGCGACAAGGTGCATCGCGACAAGATGTGGGGAAGGGTTAAGACGGAAAGGGGAGTTTGTCGCGGAACAGGGCCTGGTCGCGATGTATGACATCGCGACAAAGGACCTTCCGCGACAAAGAATTTTTGAATTTCAAATTTTCTTGGACTGGGCCCGAGTGTGATGTGGGCCTGAGTCCGTTTTATTTGATTTGGGCTGAATAAATTCAGTCCAAGTAAATTCAAAATGCTGGGCTGAAAATTAAACAATCCACTTGCATAAAATTAGGTTGGGTTAGTTCCATTTATCTGTGAATTTTGTTTCGGGTATTGAATCTCTTCAAATTCCGAAAACGTTTTCTTAGACTTATGGAACTAATCCAACCAAGAACCTGGTTTTTCCATGTTACTCTTATCTGCTCCTCTTTTTGGGGGTTCCGAACTTCTGCAAGATAGATGAATGAAATGCATTAGATTTTCTCCAAACATCAACATCCTCACATTTAGAGTCTTAGTACTCTAAATGTTTAATTGATCTTTGGGTACTTGCTCGTCATGAAATAAGTACTGTAAATATATACTATATATATATATATATATAAACTAAAATTTTTTGTGTTTTTAAATGCTGTTTCTTATTGAGTGTAGGCCGGGTCTGCCACTGCTTGGCTTTCTTTCTCCGGATCGAACTGTCCGAGGTACTCTTTTAATCGTTGTCCATTCACCACTATATCGCCCCTGCCAGTTCGAATCCTGACAGCTCCATTTTTGAACACCTCTAGTACTTCATGTGGTCCTTCCCATCTAGATTTGAGCTTTCCGGGGAACAGCTTCAACCTAGTATTGAACAATAACACATGTTGGCCAACATAAAAATACTTAGGTTTGATCCGGCGATCGTGCAACTTCTGGGTCCGCTCCTTGTAAATTCGAGAGCTTTCATAAGCTTGCGCTCGTATTTCCTCAATTTCATTGAGGTCCAACTTACGTTTGCTCTGAGCAACTTTCGGATCGAAGTTAAGCGTTTTAACGGCCCAGTAAGCTTTATGCTCTAGCTCTACGGGCAAATGACAGGCTTTTCCGAAGACCAGCCTATATGGAGACATCCCGATGGGAGTCTTATATGCTGTGCGGTATGCCCATAGAGCATCATTGAGCTTACGTGCCCAATCCTTACGGGTTATCCCGACAGTGGCTTCGAGTATGTGTTTGATTTCGCGATTGGATACTTCGACTTGACCACTAGTCTGAGGATGGTAAGGCGTGCCTATCTTATGGAGGATCCCATTTTTACTCATTAAAGTTTCAAAACCTTTATTAATAAAGTGTGTTCCTCCATCAGATATCACCACCCTAGGTACGCCAAATCGACTGAAAATGTTGTTCTTGAGGAACTTGATGACTTGGCTACCATCATTGGTCGGTAATGCGACAGCCTCGACCCATTTGGATACGTAATCGACAGCTACCAAGATATAGTAGTTTCCACCAGATGGTGGAAACGGTCCCATGAAGTCAATGCCCCATACATCAAAGATCTCAAGTGTGAGAATCCCCTTTTGAGGCATCTCATCCCTCTTGGAGATGTTTCCTAATCTTTGGCATCTGTCACAGCCCTTAACAAATGTCCTGCAATCCTCATAGATGTGAGGCCAATAAAATCCACATTCGAGGACCTTGTGGGCCGTTCGAGCGGGACCATGGTGACCTCCATATTCTGATTCATGGCATTTTCTGACAATTTGATAAGCTTCATGCTCGGTCACACATCGCCTGATTATTGAATCAGGGAAGTGCTTGAAGAGATAAGGTTCTTCCCGGAAGTAACTTAATACATCTCGTTTGAACTTATTCCTCTTATGATAGTTCGAAAACTGTGGGGTTACTCCGCATGCCAAGAAGTTAGCGATGTCGGAAAACCATGGACAAGCTTGATTATGCAGATGCAACGCGAACAACTGTTCGTCCGGGAAATCTTCATTGACGGCTTTTTCCTTTTTATCATTATCTAATCGAGATAAGTGGTCAGCAGCACCATTATCTCGACCTCGCCTATCTTTTATTATGATGTCGAATTCTTGCAACAGAAGTACCCACCTGATTAATCGAGGTTTTGCATCTTGTTTGCTAAACAAGTATCTCAATGCTGTATGATCGGTGTATACTATGGTCTTTGTACCTATCAGGTACTGTCTGAACTTGTCAAACGCGAAGACTACAGCATACATCTCTTTCTCCGTTGTGGTGTAGTTAACTTGGGCTTCATTCAGGGCATGACTTGCGTAATGAATTACGCAGTGTCTCCCATCCTTATGTTGTCCAAGAACTGCGCCTACGGCGAGACCACTAGCATCGCACATTACCTCGAAAGGTAGTGACCAATCGGGTGGTTGCACTATCGGTGCAGAAACCAACATCTTCTTGAGCGTGTCAAAGGCTTGGACACACGCTTCAGTTATTAAGAAAGGATTTTCTTTACAAAGCAGATTAGTGAGCGGCTTGGCGATTTTAGAGAAATCCTTAATGAATCTCCGGTAAAAACCGGCATGCCCTAAGAAGCTCCTAACTGATTTGATAGAGTTGGGGAGAGGAAGATTGGAAATGATGGAAACTTTGGCTGGATCAACTTCAATGCCTGCACGAGAAATGCGATGACCTAACACTATGCCCTCAGTGACCATAAAATGGCACTTTTCCCAATTTAAAACCAAGTTAGTGTCCTCACACCTCTTTAAAATCTTAGCAAGATTGGTCAAACAATCTTCGAATGTATCTCCATATACAGAGAAGTCATCCATAAAGACCTCAATGCATTTTTCGATAAATTCAGAGAAAATAGACATCATGCATCTTTGAAAAGTAGCAGGTGCATTGCACAAACCAAAAGGCATCCGTCGATAGGCAAAAGTGCCGTACGGGCAAGTAAAAGTGGTTTTCTCATGGTCTTCACTAGAAATAACAATCTAATTATAACCAGAATAACCATCCAAAAAGCAGTAAAACTCTCTCCCTGCCAACCTCTCAAGCATCTGATCAATGAATGGCAATGGAAAATGGTCCTTGCGTGTGGCCTCGTTCAGCTTCCGGTAATCGATACAAACTCTCCATCCGGTTACTGGTCTGGTTGCAACCTCTTCTCCTTGCTCATTCTTGGTTATGCACATCCCTCCTCGTTTGGGTACGACCTGCACCGGGCTAACCCATTTGCTATCAGAGATAGGATAGATTATACCAGCATCTAAGAGCTTGATAACTTCTTTCCTTACCACTTCCTGCATAAGGGGGTTCAATCGCCTCTGAGGTTGACGGGAGGGTTTAAACTCTTCTTCCATTAGAATCCTGTGCATGCAAATAGAAGGGCTTATTCCTTTTATATCAGAAATGGTCCAACCTATTGCATGTACAGGTTTCTTAAGAACGACCACCAGAGCATTTTCTTGCTCTTGGGAGAGCTTAGCCGAAACAATCACGGGTAACTTTTTATGTTCTGCGAGAAACGCATACTTGAGATGATCGGGTAATGTTTTAAGTTCAAGCTCTGGTGGACATTCAACGGAAGGGAGTAGTTTGCGAGAATTGGGTAGTGGGGGAACAGATTTACCTTCGGGATCCTGCATCAGTACAGGATCCTCTTCCTCCTCTTGGTTGGCGTCATCATGGAAGTCGATGCCGTCAAATTCCTCCAAATCCCCTGTTTCGGGATCGGCGAAGTGAACGGCTTTGCATCCTTTGTGCTCCACGCCAGCAGGTTTCAGTACCTGCTTTGATAGTTCATCCAGCATCATTTCACAATCAAGTTCAGAGTCTGGCTCTTCCCTAACTATTACATTTTCAAATGAGAAACAAGAACTGTCATTCGGAAATTTCTGCAATTTCTCCATATCAAAGATGATCTCCTCGCCATCGACCCTTAAGGTGACTTTTCCGGATTTAGCGTCAATCAGTGCACCACCAGTGGCTAGAAATGGGCGTCCAAGGATAAGCGGCATTTCAGAATCCTCTTCAATGTCGAGGACGATGAAGTCGACCGGGAAAAGAACCTGCCCGGTTTTGACCACAACATCCTTGAGGATTCCTACGGGCTGAGTGATCGATCTGTCTGCAAGTTGCAGTCTCATCTTGACCGGTTGAATTTCTCCAAGCTTAAGGCGAACAGCCATAGCTAGTGGCATCACATTGATGCTTGATCCTAAATCACAAAGCCCCATACTCACTTTGGCCTTTCCGAATTGTACTGGAAGTGTGCAACATCCGGGGTCCTCTTTCTTTTCAGGCATTCTCCTCTGAACGATGGCACTGCATGTGCTGTTGAGAATAATTACCTCTTCCTGCTCAACCTGCCTTTTTCCTGAAATCAATTCTTTCAAGAACTTAGCATAGATGGGCATTTCGGAAATCATTTCTGTGAGAGGAATGGTTATCTCTACAGACTTTAATCGTTGCAGAAATTTCTTGAATTTAAGATCATGTTCTTTATTTTTAAGCCGCGCAGGATAAGGAATCCTGGGCATGTACTTGTTATTAGCAATTTTTGGTGGTGAGGGGAAGGAAGTTGTACCTTCACCTGTACCCTTATCTGTTTCAGCCGTTTCAGGCGCAGCTTCAGTCTGCAATTCGGCTGTCTCTTTTTCTGCTTCGTTCCCATTATCAGCTTCCTTACCAGCATTGTCAACAATATCATCTTCTTCAAATTCCGCTCCAGTATCTGCTCCCTTTGGTCCAGCTAGTACTCTTCCAGATTTCAAGGTTATTGCCTTGCATTGCGGGTTCTTTTCCGCAGTACTAGGCAGTGTTCCTTTGTCCCTTTTCTGCATCTCATTAGCCATCTGTGTAACTTGGGTCTCCACATTTCTGATGGAGGCCTGCAGTTGATTGTTGATCTCTTTCTGACTAGTGATGAAATCAGTCATCAAATTCTCAAGCCTTGAAGGAGGCTTTTGATTCTGATTCTGATTTTGATGCTGATTCTGATTCCACTGGCCTTGGTTTGGGACAAACTGAGGCTGGAAACTCTGATTGGGCTGAAAGTTCTGGAAATTCTGAGGTGGCCTCTGCTGGATCTGAGGTTGAAAACCTGGATTCTGAAAATGTTGGCCCCTGTTCTGATTGAATCCCTGATTCTGCTGAGGGTTGAACTGCTGTTGCTGTGGCTTGTTCAAGAGATGTGAGTTTAAGGCGGCGTTGTTTGAATAAGACAAATTCGGGTGTCTATTTGGAAAGGCTCCTGCATAGTTACAGCTCTCAGCTGTGACTTGCTCGCATGTGTCAGTTGCATGAGCGCCTTGACACAGTCCACAGATCACATCAGTTTGCTGTCCCTGCGCAGAACTTCCAACTCCTTGATTTACAGACAACGCTGCCACTTGCTCTTGAAGTTTTTCAATGTCTGACTTCTCTACTGTACCTACAGCACATAAACTACGAGGGGGAGTGGGATTACCATCATCAGTTAGAACAGAACGGTTTACACTCATGGCTTCAATCTTTGCCCAGGCTTGGTCCATCGGTATGTAGAGCAAATGTTGACCACCAGCAGCATCAAGCATGGATTTCCATGCTGGGGTCAGACCACTGTAGAACTTTCTCAGTCTCTCCCAGTCATGGAAGCCATGTTGAGGACACTTTCTGAGTAGGTTGAAGAATCTTTCCTTTGCATCATACAAGGACTCGTCTGGTTTCATCTTGAATTCCGCAATTTTGGAGCGGCATTCATCCACCTTGGACTCCGGGAAATATTTTGCTAGGAAGTTTCTGATCACATCTTCCCATGTAGACTTCTGATTTACGGGCAGTGACTTGTACCATGTTCGTGCTCCGCTTGTCAGAGAGAAGGGGAATAACCTTAGTCGAATAGTGTTTGCGGGTACATCACGATTCTTGATCGTGTCACATAATTCTAAGAAGGTTTGCAGGTGATCATGGGGATCTTCATGACTTGCTCCGGCAAACTGGTTGCTCTGGACTAGATTGATTAGGGCCGGTTTCAGTTCGAAATTCCTGGCCAGGAATGGAGCTTGTCCAGGAATATTCAGATATGGCTCTAAAATCGGCTGCATGTAATCAGCAGCAGCTGCTGCTTGATGATTGTTCTCAGGCCCGCCTTGGTACTGCTGTGGGTAGTAGTTCTGAGGCATGAAATAGTTCCTCGGATCATTGAAATCATTCGGATTCGGGGGATTCTGATGGGGGTTATGGTATTGCTGATTCTGTTGGTTTGGGAAATTTTGCTGATTTGGTTGGTTTTGGTTGTTTGGTGGGTTTTGGTTCGGGTTGGGAGGGGGTGCCTCGAAGTGCTGCTGCTCCATGTTTGGTGGATTCCCACCTCCTTGTATGATATGGGGAGGGGGATCATCCAAATCATCATGATCAGCATCTTCGGGGTCTTCCTCAATGTTGTGAAGTGGGGGATTGGGTTGAATGATTGGTGGGATGTCAGGGTTTGCCATTTCGGAAATATCGCTGCTAGTGCTTGGCGAAAGTAATGCCTGTCGTTCCCGTTCCCTTCTTCGTTTAGTCTCCGCCCTAAGACGTCGAGCTGTCTTTTCTATCTCTGAATTAAACGGGATCTCGGCTGGCGTCTGCTTCCTCCTTTGCATAGAACAACGGCTTCAATAATGACAGTACCTGCACAATCCCCAGGTTAGAAGTGGTTCTGAAGGTGAATATTTATAACTATATGTATAGGCTACTTTAGGAGCAATGAGGAATGTAATTCTCTAAATAAAACGGCGCTGCATCCTCCCCGGCAACGGCGCCATGAAACTTTTGACAAGTTTCGTTAACACGAGCTTTTTCTAAAATTATACCAGGTTAGATTTATTAAATGAAAAGCGTTATGATTCACGGGAAAGGGTTTAGGGATATATCAAGATTATTAGTCTTTTTATTACTCAAGTATGATGCTTTGGTTTCAAATGGCGCTGTGGTCCTCTCTGTCATGAAATGTTGACAAATCTCATGGCATAGCCGGGATAGGTTGACCTTCAGCCTGTCACACTGAGGATCCCCGGCAAATATGCCATGATACTTCTCATCAATTCTTGCCATAAGATTTCCTGCCATGAAACTTTTGACTGGTTCCCACTACATGAGTATTTTCCGAAAATTCGTGATCCTGGTTTAGGTTTTAATTAATGAAACCAATTTATGATGGCGGTGTTGTGATTAGGGATATATCTATACGTAATCATGTTTTTATTGCTCGTAGTTAAGAAACTGTGCCCCCGAAAGCGCACGGTGTCAAAAATTGCAGTAATTTATAGTAAGACCGGATCGTTCATTGGAGGATGTGCGATAGAAGCAGGTCCCACGTCGTTTTACTAGATTTTCCATTCGTATTGCTCAATAGGTTTGAAAGATGATTAATATCTACTGACGGGAATTTAAACTAGATCTTGAAAGCAGTTAAATTAATCTACAAAGCAAATAAATCTATTCTAGAAAGCGGATAAGAATTACTCTAGGAATGCAGTAAACATTATCTACGAAAGCAGGGAAAAGGTGCATTGTGCTAACCGTGAAGTTGAGTCACAATGTAGACAGAAAGGACAGGAAGAAAAGAATGAAAATTGGACAAGAGCGAGATACAGCAATATTAAATTTCCATTTTCATACGCAGATCTTTGTTTGGGATACTTCTATCAGATAGCTGATTCTCATGCTCTCAATGAGGCTTTCCCTTTAACAGACAGGTACTTGCAATATGAGTTTACATGTTCTTAAGACCGCAAATTCTAAGATACCACAGATTCGTAACTGCCCTGGCCTGGGTGTGTTACTTCATCTGTGGTGGAAAAGCAACACCCGACACATCATTTATTGAAATGCCAAGTACCACTATCATTCTCCCATGTCACACCCAAAGATTTGAATTAAGCCCTAAACTATCCCTTAACTGTCAATCCTAGTAGCAGTTACACAACTCTCAATACAACCGAGTGACCTCTAATGAAAGCGATTAAAAGAAAGCGGTAAATAAAGCATTTAAACCTATCACTCGGAGGTTTTGAAAATCTGACCCTGGTAGTAAAAGACAGCTCCCCATCAGAATGAAAGAGTATGGATCAAGAATTCCCGGCTCACAGTGAACCACTAGTGTGCTCACTTCCTTCCGGGTGATTATGAGATACAAACTAATGAAACGAACTAATAAATTAGTTCGTTCCGGATGCACTCACTCAGGACTCAAAAGTAGGCTTTGGCAGAAGAGGATAGCAGTTGAAAGAAAACTCAACCCTATCTTGGAAAATAACCAAGGCCTGGATGATGTTCCTCTAAGATTATTTACTACACTGTATTTGAATCCAAGTGGACCCCATCTCGGTGTAGCACTTAATCTTACATTTCCATCAACCAGCAATTTTGGACAATAATGGATTTGAAAATCATTCCCTGTCAGGTACTAGACTCTCAGTTAAAACACAGACCCTTTCAGTCTAGGCGAGACCTAATCGTTGAATCTGCTTCTTAATTTCCCAAAATACAACCCTTAACAGAATATGAATTAGTCATAACTGAAGAATTTATCCCTTACTCAGATCCGGATTTTATAAAGAGGTTTTTGTTGGAAATTTATAAAGCAATATCTGTTTAAGATCTAGACTTCTATTGTCCAAGGGAAGGATCCCAAAATAAGTACAGACCACAATAGTATATAATATTATCATGCATAAAGATATATGGAAGTGTAAAATTAATTGACCCAAAATATAAATGCGGGTCTAAACAGAAGGTGAAACACAGAATGAAGTGGTCAAGGGACCAAAGTAATGGCAGAATAATCAGGTGGACTGTAAACATCTACTGTCCAATTTCCTAATCACTCGGATGGAGCGAATTTAGACTGCTTAGACCCTATAATGGTGGTGTCAACACCAGTTGGGCCTCCATTGTCTGTGAATTCGGATAAAAACCTACATGCTTCCCTTCTATAATGATCATCAGTTGGCATTGACTGATGCCAACTGACTCCCAGTACGGATTGGGATTCAGGTTTGGAAATTAAGATAATAAGAATAAAACTGTATCTGGATGGGAGTCAGCCGAGCAGCTATTATAACCCCCGATGGGCGAACCGCCAAGGCTTCCACTGACAATCGTCCAGACCATGCAAAATAACAATTAGTAATTAATACCCAGAATACGAGCTAGTTATCCATGAGGGAGTACCCGCCAACATTAGTCTGATGTATTCTTTACTAATGGTTCCACACAACACACAAAGACAAAATAAATAAGAAACAAAAGAAGGTCCCTTGTATGAGAGACATTGGTTTCTCATGCAAGGCTGTGGATTGGGTCCACAATTGATGGTCTTAAATAATCCTTCCTACCATAATTAATTACAGTCCAGATTATCTGTTTAAGCCATCGAGATTTTGTTTATACAAGAATGTTTTAATGGCAATTGAACAAAGGTCCTTTAGTCAAGATGATTATTGAAGTTTGATTATTGCTAATCTCAATCTTTAATCATTAATGAGTCAAGGGTTCAATCAGTTAAGTGATGCAAATGGAGAATCAAAATTTGGGCAGCATAACACCCTATATTGCAATTCCAGAATGTTACATCCTAACCCGTGGGGCTATGATGTGAGTGTTGCAATATAAAATAGGGAGAGAATGAAATTTGTTTGAGATTAAATAGTGGGAGAGGGACCCTTGTCGCGATATCATAAATTTTGTCGCGGACCGAGATCCGCGACATGGACTTCCCGACAAGTTTTTAGAATTTTTGGCAGCATAACGCCTCTTTGTCGCTATGTGAGATTTTGTCGCGGAACGTGGTTCCGCGACAAGAGTGACATCGCGACAAAGTGTTTTCAGAAAATTCCTAAAGCATTTGAACCTTTGTCGCTATGCATGGAAATGTTGTCGCGGAACGTGGCTCCGCGACAAGATGATTCCGCGACAAAAAGCCATGAAGACAAAATGCACGAGTTTGGCTCCTTTGTCGCTATGCATGGACAGTTTTGTCGCGGAACGTGGCTCCGCGACAAGGTATTCCGCGACAAAGGGTTTTAAATTATGGAGACAAGTGTCTTGAAACACCTTGGTCGCGGAACAGCCACTTTGTCGCGGAACGTGGTTCCGCGCCAGAAGGCGGTTGGCGCCCAAGGTGGTTCAGGACAAAAGTCAGAAAAAAGCAGAAATGAACAGTGGCATGCAAACAACGTGATCTCACCCTATTTCAGATCAAAAAGCTATTCTAAGCTAAAAATAAGCAAGAAACATTCAAAATAAAGAAGAACATGCTTAAACAAAAATAACAAGGGAAGGGCAGAAAATTAAAATAAAGCAGGAGTCCTAATCTAGGGTTTGATCACACATCCACACAACATTATCCATAATATGCCAACAGTAAACATAAAAATAACAAAATGGGGGTTAAATGACCCCAAAATGAAAAAGAAAGCATAAATCCATGGGGTGTGAGACCCATTTCATGATTTGGGACACAAATGATGAATGTTTTCCCATATTATTAAGTGGGTGTTGTTAATACCCATGATTTGGGTATTACAAACCCTAAAACAAAAGTTTAGAAACAAAAACAAAGTATGAAAGTGGCTATCTAAATTACTGAGAACAGTAAAACATGAAAGCAAACACTAAACTAAGCTAATCTAAGGACAAGAATTAAATAATACAAAAAAAAACTAAACTAAAACTACCTAAGAGGGGAGACCCACTGTCTTGTCTTCAAGAGAGTTCTATTCAACAAAATTCCAACCAACACCTAGCTCATGGGAGACACCTCATATTTATAGAAGTGTAACCCTAAGCCCATGGGCCTTGATTCTGGCCCATTGTGTCTTAAGACATCACAAACATCACAGCTTTGTCTCGGAGCATCAAGTTGGTCGCGGAACACACTGCATGTGGCAAGGCTTCTCGACTGGGTCTTGTGTCTCTATTTGTGCATCTTGGTCGCGGAACATGCCTTTGTCGCGGAGCATGCCATCGCGACAAAGGTCATCGCGCCAAGGGGCTTGGCAGGTCTCCTCTTCATTTGTGCCACTTGGTCGCGGAACATGCCTTTGTCGCGGAACACTGCATCGCGCCAAGGGCTTCCGCGACAAAGGTCTTCCTGGGCCTGCTGGATTGGGCCAGATGGGCCGAAAATATTCTTTTTGTGGGTTTTTCTATCTTTTTCCCATCTTTTTGTTTCCTTTTCTTTTTCTCATGTTTTTGGATTTTTCTAACATAAATATGTAATAAAATTACATATTTATGTCTTTTCCACACCAGCTTATTATTTTTACAATTATGCATAAATCAGTCCAATTCGACTGCTTTCTTACTTAATGTAAGACCGGAATGCGATCAAATGCCCGTTTAAGACACGGAAATAATGGTCATTTTTGGCCATTATCATGTGACCTTCTGGGAAGTGTGTGCGTGAGTGAAGCCAAAATATACTGAAAAGAACTCATGTTGGTTTGTTGGAACAACCTTCACTCCCGAGCCGTCAACATCTAGGGTAACACAATGCCTTTCCACTGCGCCGAAAAATGGGGTGTTTAAGGTTTCCCTCCCGGACCGTTAAATATCCCTTCCCTATATCCCCTTTGTAATTTATGTGGCTTGTGCTCTCAATAAAAAAAAAACAAATAAAAATAAAAATAATTTTTTTTTGGAAGAATCATTATATACCGAATTTTTTGTTTGGTAACATATATATATATATATATATTAAATAGCACTACAAAAATTTTCGCGTATTGCGACCCCTGTCAGCCTGCGACCTCGTGTGCGACCGGATCTGAGGTCGCACGTTTAGGTTTTAGTTGTCATCTTCTTCCCTGCAGTAAACGGCGCATTTACAGATTGAAAGGAAATTACCACACCACACGCGGCTCCTGCGACTCGAGGTTGCCGCGACCTGCCTCCACCATCTCGATCATGTATCCCCACCATCTCGATCGTGATCCACACCATCTCGACCTGCCCAATCCGCGAGCCCCATCCATGGAGCCCCCAGCCCCGAACTAGCTAGCTAGCCCCCGAACCCACGTGCCCAGCCCCAGCCCGCGAGCCCCCCTCCACCCCTGCGTGCGTGCGAGCCTCCCCCCCGCCCCTGCCTGCGCGAGCCTCCCCTCACCCCTGCGTGTGCACCGTGAACTGCCCCTGCCATTGCCGTCGTCGCCGTGTGGGTTGTGCGCAAGACTCCCCTCTTCAAGGCCATTCCAAGTAGCACAAAACTTCTGTCATACCATTAGTGATTTCGATGATTTCGTTGATTCGGTGATTTCGTTGATTAGATTGATTTGCTTGCAATAGATGTTGATTCAGTGATTCCATTAGATGTTTTATTGCAATTGATTCAGTGAGGGGGTTGTGTGTTTTATTGAAATAGATGTTGATTCAATGATTCCATTAGATGTTGCAATTGATTTCGTTGATTCAGTGATTCCATTAGCACAAAGTAGCTATTTTGATTTGCTTGCAATTGAAATAAATTAATTTT
>JAOANR010000010.1:21767811-21916184 GCA_030278955.1 Hygrophila difformis
ATAGATGATCACAGCAGTGAAACTGAAGAAGTCGTTGCACTTACACTGAGAGATTCTAGTCCCACTTCATCTGAAGGTATATCAAAGTCAATTCATTTTCCTACTAATAAAGTTGTTTCTGATACAGGTGACAGTGATGATGAGTTTGAACAACTGGCTGACGACTATGATGAGCTGAGAATAGAGTATGAAACAGCCCTACAGGAAAATAAGAAGTTGTTACGACAACTCACTGACAGCATAACAGCTTGTGATATAGAGATTGAGGAGAAAGACAAAGCTTTGAAAGAAGTTAAAATCTTGAAAAAGAATGTTGGCAAACTTGAATCAAAAGTCCTACAGCTGGAAGAAGAAAAAGATGGAATACAAAAGGAGTTGGATGATCTAAAAGAGGAAAATCGAAATCTCCGAAAGGTAACAAAAGGTAAAAATAAGCTTGATGAAATTTTGTCTGTGGGAAAGTCGTTTCGAAAGAAGAAATCAACTCCAAGCAATACGATATTCGTAAGTGGAGGATACTTGACTTCACAATACAAGGAGACTGACAAAGTTGAAGTCAGCACATCGTCCAGACGACAGAGAGACTGCTGCTATTGCCAACTACCAGGACATTCTGCTGAAACTTGCATCAGAATAGTAAGAGACTTAATGAATGGCCGAGCTGTTGTATGGCCAACGGAGAAACTTCGAAAAAGGATCAGAATACAAAGAGTTTGGATTCCAAAGAAGAATAGTCTACCACCTTGTGATGTTGTGATCACAGACCAACAACAACTCATATCAACTAAAGAGAATTTTGGAGTTATGCCTTCAGAGTTAGAAAGACAAGGCATTGGGCCAATTGTTACTGAAACATATTCCCAGCCCAAAGATTGAATCACTGCAGTTGAGATAAAGATACATAGCTGTGATGAAGTTGTTACTGAAGTGTCATCAATACTCACAGACTATTATATCAGTGTTTTGCTTCTGTACCAACCAGAAAAGCTTCCCAACTCAGTTCAAAAATGGGTAAACTGATTTTCTTTTGCATTGATATATTTTTGAATTAATGAATTTTTGATTGCTTGTTATTAAGGAGATATTAGGTTATTTCAATGAGCGACGCCTATGTGTTTGATGAACCTCCCATCAAGGGGGAGAATGGAGAAATAAAGGTGTCTATCCCGAGCCTAATGTTAAGGGGGAGATTTGGAGAAGCTTGACCTGTGAACTTGGTAATGGAATCTAGTATACTTGGTTGGTAATGTGGATTTACATTGTGAATTTATATTTTGATGAAATTCTCTGATGGATGTTGGAACTCTAGCATAAGAACTACTGATGGTTGTTTGTGGATTTATGGATATATCTTACTATGATCTATAATTGTGATACTAACACCTTTTTAATGTTTGAGACACTTTTGATGGGATCATCATCTACACAAAAAGAGGGGGAGATTGTTAGTACATTAAGCTTTTTGTGCAGATGAACAGTGTCGTCATAACGATGTTTGAACGACGCATTGACGACAAGAACTGAACAGAATTATCAGTTTCTGATGGAAGTTATTTTGGACTGTTTTAAATGATTTGGAGGAGCTACTTTCAGCAGATTGCGAATTTACTATCCTTCACATAAGTGTGTTCGTCCTAGATGGGATTAAGAGATTTTTGCTAGATTGATCTATTGAGTTGTAATTCACTTTCATATTTTTAGAAGTTGGTTTTTCTCTCTTGTTTTTCATAGAGTTCGTTCTTGAGAGTTTTTAGATAGACTTTGATGAGTGTTCTACATCTGTGAGTCATTCTTGAAGATCATCAATGTCTTGCACTTCATATGCTTCATTGATTTGCCAAATTGAAGGTCACGTTTCTACACATCACGTTGTGGAGGTTTGCTTTGCGAATGAGCCTTGAAATCTGAAGGAGCAATTCAGGGATTAAATGGAGATCATGGTGAACGACAGACTGAGATCATGCCTTGAAGATTGCAATTAGGGTGGTTTCCCTACAGACGTGTTGAGGGGGAGTTCCAACGACGTTTGCTCAACTAGGTTTGTTCATCTAGTGTTTGAGGTTGATCTTGTGTTAGGCATTTTGATAGAGAGTCTGTGTTCTTGATTTTCAGTCTAGTGGAGTCACCTGGATTGGTATCCCCCAGACGTAGGTCGAGAGACCGAACTGGGTCAACAAATTGTTTGTGTTCTTTTACTGCTTTCGTAATTGCGTAGTTAGAACACTGCATAAACATCCATAACTGAATCTTGAGTAAAAAGGGACCTACAATGATGTTTAGTTGTTATGTAATGAAATATTTTTGGTAAACTTAGTGAATTATTTAATTTATATATTAAATAAAAATATATATTTACTTTACATTCTCTATGACCAAGCTACTGTTGATATATCAAAAAACTTAATATCCTTACTATATAGCAATGCATTTCGCATATTATACTTCATGATTTTGTTTTGCCAAGGGGATCTTAATCTTTGTGATGGCCGCAATTCGTAAAGTGATGTCTTATGGTTATTCTATGTTGGATAGTAGTCGAAAATATTTTATTATTGGTGGTTTTGAGTTCCATATAAGAACATATCTCGTTTCAAACATCACAAAACATATGTTAGACATCATATAAAATGGCGCACATGCAGCCAAAAACAACGTATGCCATCACGACTTCAACTTTTTTTAATTGACTTCAAGGCATCACAAAACAATATAATGTGTGTCATCACGGCTGCACATGCAACCAAATAAATAATATGCACCCTAACTCTGATCTATTCATAATTTAGTACTACAAATTTACAGATTTTCACCTGTTTTTCTCTAATGAGTCTGGACAAAAATTGAACGTTTAAATATTTCTTTCATATTTTAAATGAAAAAGTATTTTAGATGTTTTATTCCCCCTCTAATCGACGAAATTGGACATCCTAGTTCTAATTCCCACATTCAGCTGCCGGAAATTGATCAGCCCTAAATCTGTTATCCCAATTTAGGATCATTTGGGTGAGGATTAGCAAACATATTGGATGAATTAAGTGAAGTGTACATTTATGGGACCATTTGAGAAACACACGAAAGTTGTGGGATGGTTTTAGCTTTTCCCCCCAATGTTCTCACTAACATGTAAATACTGACGTTTTAGGGTGAGTATCCACATTACGAGCTCTAGAAATTTAAAAATTCCCTCTTACACTTCCACAACATATTTACATACTCTCCTCTCATACTCGTGCTGTTATTTTCTTTCTTTCTTTCTTTCTTCATTGTTCCAAATTCCTTTTTACTTCTTCTCTACTTAGCACATTTCAAATAAAATTTCATATACGCATCAAACGCAGTAATGTACGTTTCTAATAGTTCAAAAGATGGTAATATATATGTCAGTAATGTACATTCGTGTTAATTTAAAAGTGATAATCAACCATACCCAACATAAGTGTAGCACCATCACCTCCACCTATGTAAACTATGTTTCTTTATAGGGTCACCAAATGCAACATAAGGGTAGTCTCATCATCTCCATCTATGTAAACTATGTTTCTTTATAGTCTCGTTTGGGAGCGGCCCCAATTGCCAATAACATATTTTTCTCCCAATATGCCCTTCAATTTGCTAACTCTCAAACATCCTCTATATCTATTCGATCTACTAGTTCTATCGGAATCTCTTAGATTTAGCTAGTAAACCATTAGCTAGAAAGAACTTAGCAACCAAACATCGTTAACAAATACTACAAAATTAACAAGTTAACAATATGCATGGACGTGTCTTGGAGTATTATTTTTGTAGTGCCATTGTTGGCCCAATGCCAAATTCAATTGCATCTCTACCCCACATAGCAAAGATGTAAAATCTCTTATCATTTACTCCATCTGTCCCGTTATTTCTGTCTCAAAACTTTTGGACACGTAATCCAATGCACTTGTTTAACCGTTCATATCTTTAAATGTGTATAAGTAAAAATTATATAAAGTATATGTTGGCACTAATCATTCCATGCAGGATCATATAGGTGTCATCAAAACACACTAACAACAGTACAGTTATGAGTTTGATGATCAAGTCTCACCAGCTCCTGGAACTAAAAGACCAAGGCGATTTTCTGTTTATATATGTTCTTCTCACTTGTGTCTTTTAGTTAGACTTTGTACTTACTTTCAATCTTCTACACTTTACCGAGAGAAATTAGTCTTGATTAGAAGATATACTCTAGAAGTCAAAACTTGTTTTTCATGATTAGATGATTAAGAGTTTTGTTCTTGAGTGATTTAGAGTGTGATTCATTCTGTATATCTTAGATCGAGTTGTAAATCCAAGAGAGGAATGTTTCTTGGATTAGTATAGGGTTCTTGATTCAGGGATGTCAACAAGTTGCAGGAACTACATGATTGTTACAGAAATTCTGATCAGGGAGATTAGAGGTTGAGGGGGAGTCTTGCCAGCTTCTATATCGAGTTGGTAGAATTTGGTTTCGAGTCTTGTAGTTGTTTT
Source organism: Hygrophila difformis (assembly GCA_030278955.1). Taxonomy (NCBI): domain Eukaryota; kingdom Viridiplantae; phylum Streptophyta; class Magnoliopsida; order Lamiales; family Acanthaceae; genus Hygrophila; species Hygrophila difformis. The sequence goes on from JAOANR010000010.1 coordinate 21,772,303, forward strand.
TGATCTTTGTTGAAGTATTTCGCCTGGATTGGAATCCCCCGGATGTAGAACAGGAGGTCCGAACCGGGTCAACAAACGATTGTTCTTTACTTTTCTGCAATCGTGTGTGTGTGATCAGAACTACGCTTTAACACCATACTCACTGGGACTGTCATTTGGTATCAGAGCCAATCTTCAAACGACTTACTGGAGATTCAAGATTCATCATGAGTAGGGAAATTTCGCACCTTCGTCCACCGATCTTCGATGGAAACAACTACAGCTACTGGAAGTCAAGAATGGAGTGCTATCTTAGAGCTCTTGGAGAAGATGTCTAAGATGCTGTCGAAGAAGCATGGGAACCACCAACAAGGACTGAAACCCCTGCGGTTGTCACTGCAACTACGACTACATCCACTTCAACGGACACCACCTCTACCACTGCCACCACAACCACTGCTGCACCACTTGCTGCACCAATAACGCGACTTACTAGAAAGGCTGAGTATACTGCGGCGGAAAGAACTGCAAAACAAGGAAATTACGCAGCTATGAACGCGATCAGCGGAGCCATGGAAGAGGCACAACATAGGATGATCAAGAATTGCAAAAACGCCCATGATATGTGGAGATTTCTTGAAGTCAGGTTTGAAGGTTCTGCAGATGTTAAGCTAACTCGATTACATCGTGTTGAATCTTTGTATGACAGGTTGGAGATGACAGATGATGAAAACATCTCAACATATTTTTAGAGATTTCAAAATGTGGTTAATCAATGCATAGAGTTTGGAATGCATTTTGATGAACAAAAATTGGTCCGGAAGATGCTACGTACTGTGTCACCAAAATACTCTGGAAAGATTTCAGTTCTTGAAGAGAGTGAAAAGACCAACACAATGACATTGGAAGAATTGGTTGGCAATTTGCAAAATTATGAGATGAATCATCTGGAATCGAGGAGCAAAGGAAAATCAAAGAGTATTGCTCTAAAGGCTGAAAAGATTGAAGAATCAGATGATGATTTGGATGAAGAATTATCACTGATCACTAGAAGAATGGCCAAATTTCTTCAAGAAAAGAGAGCAAGACAGTTACAGAAAGGCAAGCCTCAGAAATCCAGTTCACATGGTGTTTCAACGTCTGACAAACAAAAGAATAAAGGGTTTAAGAAATATGAAGGCAAAGGAAACAATGTCAGGAAACTCAAGGAACCAGAGAAATTTGACAAATTCTCCTCTATTGTTCTATGAATGTGGAGGTAAAGGACATGTTAAGAAGGAATGTCCTACTGCCAAAAGGAAAGATGGAAAAGCATATCAAGCTACTCTTAGTGATGGTGAATCCGATGTTGAGACAACGGATGAACAACAGAGTGATTCAGAAGATGTTGTAGCATTAACTATTCGTGATTGCAGCCCCCAACCAGGTATATCGAATTCAATAGATTATTCTACTGATGAAGATGATTCTGTGAGGGCAGGTAATATCAATCAAATATACTCAAAGCTGGCCGATGCATATGGAGAGTTAAAGTTCGAGTATGATACTGCCTTCAGTGAAAACAAGAAGTTGTTAGCTCAACTGACTGACCTCAGAATTTCCTATGATAATCTATCTGCTGAGAAGATCAAAGTTCAGAAGGAATTGAAGCTTGTTAAGCTCAAAGTTGAGGAACTTCAAGCTGAATGCTCCAAACTTTCTGAAGCAAAGACCTCTTTGGTCACAGAAAATCAACAACTTCATGCAAAATGCAATGAACTCTCTCAAACGGTAAAAGGTAAAAATAAATTAGATTCAGTTCTTTCTTTGTGCAAAAGACCTGGTGATCTTTCAGGTATTGGTTACAAGAAGAAAGGGAAGCCAAACAAGTTCAAATCAACCAAGAAGAACTTTATCAGTGGAGGCTATCTTGGTGAAGAATCTAGCAATACTACTACCTACAAAAATGTACTATTCAAGTCAATATTGCACCTCAAGACTCAAGGGATTGCATGTACTGTGGTCTACCTGGTCATCAAGCAGACACTTGTTTAAGGATTGTTCGAGATCTCCTAAATGGAAGACCTGTTGTCTGGCCATCGTTAGAACTACAAAAGAAGATCCAGATTCGTAAGGCCTGGATTCCTAAACATTCTATTCAACAATCACTTGGTCTTGTTGTTGTATCATTGCAGGCACATCATAAAAATACCTTGTGGTATTTTGACTCTGGATGCTCTAGGCATATGACTGGAACCAAGAATATACTTCAAAATTTCACAGAACAAGATTGTGGAGAGGTGATGTATGGTGATGGTGCCAAAAGCAAAATCACTGGTTATGGTAAAATTGATAAGGGAGTCCTTTCTAATCTTTCTAAAGTTTATTTTGTTGAAGGATTGACTACCAACTTGATTTCCATAAGCCAATTATGTGATGAAAATTCATTAGTGCTATTTGACATGAATACTTGTTATGTGTTTAAAGACTATAAATGTATTATGTCAGGAAAGAGGTCTACTAATAATTGTTACATCTTGAAGGAAACATTAGACAGGGCTTTGATTTTGAAAGAAGATCTTACAAGCCTTTGGCACAAGAGAATGGCACATTTGAACTATCAAACTCTCTACAAATTGAGTATTTCTGGAGCTGTCAAAGGGTTGCCAAAACTACAGAACAACTCCAAAATTGTTTGTGAAGGATGTTCAAAAGGAAAACAAACTAAGGCTCAACACAAACGTGTTGATGAAATTACTACCAGTCACTGCCTTGAACTCATTCATATGGACTTGATGGGTCCATTAGAGGTTGAAAGCCTAAATGGCAAAAGGTATGTACTTGTGATAGTAGATGATTTTTCTAGATTCACTTTTGTTTGTTTTCTCAGGTCTAAGGATGAAGCCTTTGAGTATTTTGAGACAACAAGCCTGAAGATCATGAACCAAAGACAAGAAAAGATCAAAAGGATTAGAACTGATCATGGAAGGGAGTTCGACAATCAACAATTCACTGATTTTTGTAAGCAAAATGGAATTTCTCAAGAATTCTCTGCCCCAAAGACTCCTCAACAGAATGGTATTGTGGAAAGGAAGAATAGAACATTACAGGAGATGGCAAGGTCTATGCTTCATGATAGCACACTTCCAAAGACTTTTTGGGCAGAGGCAATCAACACAGCTTGTCATGTTGCAAATAAAGTTCTTCTGAGGCCAAAGACAAATTTCACTCCTTATCAGATATGGTATGATAAACTTCCTAATGTTAAATATTTTCATACATTTGGTTGTTCTTGCCATGTTTACAGAGATCGAGAACAGCTTAAGAAGTTTGATGCCAGATCAGAAAAAGGGTTGTTTTTAGGATATGCTAACAACTCCAGAGCTTACAGAGTCCACCTGACTGATAGTAAGAAAGTTATAGTATCTGTGAATGTTTTATTTGAAGATTCTCTAGCTAAAGGATTATCTGAATACGAAGATGGTCTACATTACTTTCCTATTATTGATCCATCATCTGAGGAAACACATGAGCCATCATTTGAAGCTGATGTGGAAACTGGAGCTGAATCAGAATCTTTGGTTGATACGGAAGAATAGCAACAACCACTTGACACTACTGTTGTTGATAAGAGAAAAGGTCCTAGAACCTTGAAGCATCATTCTAATACTGACATTATAGGTGAATTGGATGCACCTAGACAGACCAGAAACAAGAAGGTTGATTACAAGCAACTAGCTGGAATGAACTGCTTTATATCCAAGGTGGAACCAAAAAATGCATCAGAAGCTTTCAAAGATGAATATTGGACTGCTGCCATGCAAGACGAATTACTTCAATTTGAAAGAAACTCTGTATGGGAGTTAGTACCACCACCTGACAACATCAACATCATTGGTACAAAATGGATTTTCAGAAACAAGAAAGATGAGCATGGAAACATAGTCAGAAATAAAGCAAGATTGGTAGCACAAGGCTACACACAAATTGAAGGATTGGACTATGGAGAGACTTATGCTCCAGAAGCCAGAATGGAAGCTGTGAGGATCTTGATGTCTGTTGCTTGCTATTTGGATTTCAAGTTATACCAAATGGATATCAAGACTGCTTTTCTGAATGGAGAATTAAGGAGGAAATTTATGTAGCTCAACCAGCTGGGTTTGAAGATCATAAACATCCAGACTATGTTTACAGGGTGAAAGGAGCCCTGTATGGTCTTAAACAGGCACCCCGTGCTTGGTATGAAAGGCTGTCACAATTCCTGGTTAACCACGGATATACCAGAGGAAATGTGGATAAGGCTCTTTTCATTAAACACTCAGATAAGCATATTATTGTAGTTCAAGTTTATGTTGATGACATCATTTTTGGATCTACTTCAGATGAACTTAGAGAAGGATTTATACATGCTATGAAGACAGAATTTGAGATGAGTATGCTTGGGGAATTACATTACTTTCTTGGATTACAGATCAAACAAGGAAAGGATGGGATATTCTTATCACAAGAGAAGTATGCAACTAATATGCTGAAAAAGTTTAACTTGGAGGACAGCAAAGTGGCTAGAACACCTCAGGGCTTACATGAGAAACTCTCTAAAAATGATACTAGCAGTGATGTTGATCAAAAGCTATACTGGAGTATGATAGGTAGTCTTCTCTACCTAACAACAACCAGACCAGATATCACATATAGTACTGGAGTGTGTGCTAGATTTCAATCTCAACCTAAAGAGACACACCTTAAAGCAGCTAAGAGGATCATGAGATATATTAAGGGAACCATTGGACTTGGAATTTGGTACTCTAAAAGATCATCACTTGATCTTATAGGATACACAGATTCAAACTGGGCAGGCAGTTGTGACGACAGACGCTCAACAACAGGAGGCTGTTTCTATCTTGGTGACAATTTGGTTAGTTGGTATTCAAGGAAACAGAACATAGTTGCTCTATCTACAGCAAAAGCAGAGTACATAGCTGCTACAAGTTGCTACTCTCAACTCATGTGGATGAAGCAAACCTTGGCAGACTATGGAGTGAATCAAGAGAAATTTGTGGTGCTATGTGACAATACAAGTGCTATAAACATCTCGAAGAATCCTGTGCTTCACAATAGGAGCAAACACATTGATATCAGGTATCATTTCATTAGAGATTTGGTTGAAGATAACATTTGTGATATTCAACATGTAGGGTCGTCAGAGCAGCGTGCTGACATCCTAAGTAAAGCAATGGAGGGAGATAAGTTTGACAGGCTTAGAACCATTCTGGGCCTAAGTTTCCTTACAAATTAAGTTCAATTATGTTTTGGGCCTTCTTTGTTTTTCCTTGTACACTAACTCTTTCAGGCCCAAGCATTTTAGAGGTGTAATCGGATAAAGACAAAGTTGTGTTTTGATATGGGAGGATCTTTGATTCGACATCTGCAGAGTGTCATCATACCACTGCGACGACTGTAACCGTCCCTTCAACCCTGCAGCTCACGTCGCTCGAAACTGCCATAATTACTCCGCCGTTTCACCTCTATCAATCGTGGTTAAACGTTTCTTACTCATTTTCCTCTTTAAATAATTCATCTTACAACTGGTTTCTGCACTTCTTCTTCTTCCTCGTGTTTTTGTTTTCTTAGTTGTGCAGTTTTAACTTATTCTATAATGGCGTCTTCCTCTTCCCCAAAATCCCCTACTGATCCGGTTACTGAGTCGTCTGCCCCAACAAATACTGAGATACCTATTGATCCAGTTCAAATAGTCTCGTCTGTTCTTCAAGCGCTGAGTGGACATGTTCAAACTCCTTCAACAACTCAAGTTGGAGAATCGTCTGGTGGAAATGCTGACGACAATGCTGATGAACCTGTTGATGAAAATGTCAATGAAGTTTTACCTCTTGATTCCTTACCCCCTGCTGGCGCTCTCCCTGCACCTCCTGCACCCGCTCTTCCAGCACCGCAGAAGGAAACTTTTACTGTTGATTGGGATGATGGAACCACGACGGAGCATCCTCAAGGAGATGATGACAATCTCTTTGATTCGGCTAATCCTGATGATGCTATTGCTGGAGAAGACGAACAACAAAGAGACAACGAACCTGATCGAGAAGTCACACCTGAACATCGCCCGGTGGCCAGTACCCCTGTGACTCGTTCTCGCAAAAGAAAGGACAAGTAGCCTACTGTTGAGACAACGCAGAAACGACCGAAGAAGGTTGGCCCAATGATAGTGAGTGATGCACTGAACTACAAATTCTATGACAAGGAAGCACAAAAATTTGCCCAGGAGCTCAATAATAGAGACTTCATACCAGAGGAACAGTTTACTCATCCTATCTACAAGGAGCTTGGTTTTACAAAGTTTTTGGAAGACACAAAGCTTCTCTACTGGGCCACGAAACTCGAGGATTACTCTCCTGCTTTGGTTCGCGAGTTCTACGCAAACCTTCATCCCGATGTCATGGATGCTGAGTCCCCGTTTGGAGGGAAGATCTACATACGAGGCAAAATACTCGAGATTTTTCCTCAAGTTATTAACTCGTTGTTAAAGGTTCAGCTTAACAGCAACCTGGATGATGTTACGAGCTACATGCCTAACTCAAATGCCGAAGTGGCTTATGAGATTTCAAACACCAAGAGTGTTGCTTTTGGTCAGGGACAGCTTCGTGTTCAGCAGCTTACTCTCAAATACAACTGTCTCTTCGTCTGTGTAGTTCCAACATCCTTCCAACAACCAACGCCAGTCAAGTGTCTTCTCATATGGGTAAACTGATGTTTTGTATTGAAAAATATCTTAACATGACAAATTTTGGTCTCTCTATGCTTTCTAAGATGGTAGGTTATACACGCGGATCCATTGGCAAGAATGATCTTCTACCTTACCCTGCTTTGATTACCCGATTATTGAAGAAGAATGGAATCAAAGTTCCAAAAGAGGAGCGCATTCCTATCAAGCAGAACACTCCCTCTACTGACCTGCGAAATTTGCATAATGACATCCTCCTTGGTCCTGCTCTGTCCGGTACTGCACTGGTTAATCATCTTAAGACTATCATTCTTCAACAGAATGAGGAGGTTTCAAATGTCATTAATGCTGGTCTCCGCATCTGGAAGCAGAACAACAACATGTTGAAGCTCCTTCCCGGCTCATTTGATCCTCCACCTACTGGAGAGGAGGATGATGAGGAGATCTGATTCATCAAGGGGGAGTATGGTCTCTGTTCTGCTGCTGACCTGACTGATGTTTGTGGTTTTTGGGTACTGTTGACAACATTTTGAGGGGGGTACACTCTAAACTGACTGCTTATTGATTTCTGGGTCTATAACTAATACTTTTTACGGCTGATGGTTTCTGTCTGATGCTTTTGGATACTGATGCTTGGCTTATTTTGCGGATTGGCTTTACTTGCATGAACTTATTTGATCAATCTTTTTATTCTGTGGTATTGTTTTTGTTTTTGCTGGTGTTACACTTATTTGCTAATTACTTTTGTTGGACTTGATCTTTTTATCATTTTTGTTAGTCTGGTATTCTGAATTGCTATTCATCATACTAGTTTGAGACCTGTTTGTGATGAATCAACCTCTTCATGAAATGAGGGGGAGATTGTTGGCACTAATCATTCCATGCAGGATCATATAGGTGTCATCACAACACACTAACAACAGTACAGTTATGAGTTTGATGATCAAGTCTCACCAGCTCCTGGAACTAAAAGACCAAGGCGATTTTCTGTTTATATATATTCTTCTCACTTGTGTCTTTTAGTTAGACTTTGTACTTACTTTCAATCTTCTACACTTTACCGAGAGAAATTAGTCTTGATTAGAAGATATACTCTAGAAGTCAAAACTTGTTCTTCATGATTAGATGATTAAGAGTTTTGTTCTTGAGTGATTTAGAGTGTGATTCATTCTATATATCTTTGATCGAGTTGTAAATTCAAGAGAGGAATGTTTCTTGGATTAGTATAGGGTTCTTGATTCAGGGATGTCAACAAGTTGCAGGAACTACATGATTGTTACAGAAATTCTGATCAGGGAGATTAGAGGTTGAGGGGGAGCCTTGTCAGCTTCTAGATCGAGTTGGTAGAATTTGGTTTCGAGTCTTGTAGTTGTTCTTGATCTTTGTTGAAGTATTTCGCCTGGATTGGAATCCCCCGGATGTAGGACAGGAGGTCCGAACCGGGTCAACAAACGATTGTTCTTTACTTTTCTGCAATCGTGTGTGTGTGATCAGAACTACGCTTTAACACCCTACTCACTGGGACTGTCAGTATATATTCTAAAACTCATGATTAGACGATTCCAACAAGACCGAACTTGACTATATTTTTCGTTTATGTAATTGTGATAACATTAGGTCAAACTTGATCAATGAACAGTGTCAAAAGTCAAAATACGACACAATGAGTGGGACGGAGGGAGTATTTAATAAAAAGTTGTCCAACAAAAACTTAATCGATAAGAGAAAAATATAACAGGTTCTTATCACTTATTTATCACATTATTATTACAAAACTTCATATTCAATAAGTGATAAAGTAACAATAAAACGTTTCATAAATCGTTTCCAAAGGGACCTAAATGTTTTCTGGCCATGCTAAGAAGGGGGCAAAACTCATTTAGTCCTATAAGTTTTTTCAATATCCAAAATTATTCCACAAATATTGCATTATTACAGGAATCCGTCCCATAACTACCCTAATCATAGCCGAACCCGCCCATGAACCGGTTTTTTCATTATTCATCGCCGAACCTGTCACATAACTTTCCTAATGGAGGGATGGGTTTCGGCGATGATTAGGGTAATTATAGGACGGGTTCGTTGATAATTAACGAAAAAACCGGGTTAGTGGACGGGTTCGGCTATGATTAGGGTAGCTATGAGACGAATTCATCTAATTCGATATTTGTGAGACTGTTTTGGAATTTTTTTTAAATTATGGAACGATATGTTTTTTTTATTTTTTTTATTTTTATTTTTTTTTCTGCTAAAAAGGTATAATAACGAAAGACAATAAGTTAATTATATTACTTAGTACATGATGTTTAGTTAAAAAGCGTTCTTCCCCAATTTCTTTCTGGTTGGATGAAAACCCCAAAAAAAGTGATTGGACACTGGTAAGCTTTTTATATCCAATGGGTGTTTCAGTATAAGAAATAAGTGCTGGAGACAAGAGATGGACACAAAATTGTAGTAGAAGTCGAACGATGAGGTTAGTTGAGTTGTAATAAGTTGTACCTCTGGGTGAGTGTGTAATAAGCTGATGAAAAGGCAAATTAATTAAATGGAAGGCATCAAATATCAATTACTATAATAACAAAAAGGGATTAGAGAATTTGCTAAGTTCTTTCATTTTAAGGTTGAAGGTTCGATACTCTACCCGGTTCTTTATCTCTCATTTATTCTGTCTGTAATTTATATTGTATGGGCTACCATGCCTATTTTATAGTCTGTATAGGTTGTACAACAAAACAAAAATAGATAAATTATGTAATAACAAAGGCTTCGTATAATTGCACGTTTTGGCTCTTTTTAAAAGAAACAGCTTTTTTCATCTTTTAGATTTGATGCTTTGACTTTTGTACTCTGTCTTCGAAAACTCCTCTTTTTGGATTTAAAGCTTTCCTTCCCCACTCACATGCCTTGTTTCGTTTTATTCATTTATTTATTTATTTTTGCTTTATTCTCTTTCTCAATATTATACATATAGAAGTATTTTGTATATGTGGAAGTGATTAAGGTGCTATATATATTATAATATGTGACATATCGAGTTAGAATTGTGATTATTATAGCTTTACATTAATGGGGTTTCAATTAATTTTTAAAATACGCCCGTTTTTAATTTAAAATTTAATGATAATCTACAAGGTAAAATGAAATTGAAATAAAATCTGAAAATCAATCAATTTATGAGAATATAAGGCTAATTGTAATAAAATTTATCAAATATTTAATTCTTGATAAAATTCATATATATACTATGGTAGTTAATTTAATTAAAAGCTATTGAGTTTTTTCTTAAGAGAAAATATAAGTTGTTCTATTTTTTCTTACATTATACTAATAAATATTTCTCATTCTAACGTTTACCTTTTAAAAAAAAAATATTCCAAACTATTATAAATAATAAATATTTCCCACTCTGACCTCTAATTAAACTCTACAGTTAAATTCAAAACTCTACAGTTAAATTATTCTAAATTCTACTGTTCTCATCTTTTAACTTTTCAAACTCGAACTTCTAAAGTTTAATACCAAACACCAAAATTCAAAAAAATTTAATTTAAAATTATATTGCAATTAATAGAAAATTCTAGACTTTGATAATTTTCCAAGCATAGCCATTCTCATTAACAAAATAGTCCGTTAATCTAACAATTTTGTCGACGAATGATTAGCGCAAAGAATGGTAAGTAAACTAGTTTAAGCGAAAAAATAGAAAAATCATGTCAATCTGAGTTTGAGCCATGTCTATTATGATATGATGAGACGATCCCGCATATCCGTGTTTATTTTATTTTATTTCATTATAAATATTCATTAAAAGGGATTGCTATTATTTACTCCCTCCGTCCCACTCCAAGTGTCTTGTTACTGTTGGGCACGGGAATTAAGGTAGAGTTGGTTTGTGAGTATATGGTGGGGTCCACATAGTTGTTGGAGGGGAAAATTATTTCTATTTATAGAAAGAAGACATTTGTAATGGGACATCCAAAAATAGTAAGTAGGACATTTGGAATGGGACAGAGGGAGTATTATTCTTTCATTCTCGTATGATAGTGTTTTCTTTTTGGTTTTTGGTCCTAGTCCAAACATTATAATTTGTCCAAATCAATTATTTTCGTTCGCTCTAGTGGTGCTGATTTGCGGAGATAGATGTTCTGTGTAATGCTAAATATATTTTTGTGATGTCTGCATATATAGACTCTTCAAGGGTATATACCATCATTTTCACTTTACCCAATTTTATACCCATTCAATATCCAATAAATTCCATTTTTAATATTCGAGTTCTCAGCCAACAATTTTACCAACGCATGCCTCATCCTTTAACCGAACAACCTTTATATATTGTCAATCCGCATGGATTTCTTGTTTCTGGGCACCTCCAAAAATCAATCAGAATAATGGTGTAAGGTGAACATTTAAATTCAATGTACTTTTTCTTTACATTTCCGATGTGGGACTTTGAGTTGCTTTCCAACACAACCAACTTCAAATCTAAATCGAAGGGCACATGCAAGAATATCAAGAACCATGAAGAACTGGGACGTGCACAAACGTTTGTATCTCTTGGTATCTCTCTTTGCTTATCTTGCAGAAGATTTGCCCAAAGTCGTGGGCTCTCTCCTATCATTTCATATCCTCCTCTTAATAGCCATCTTACCCGTCCAGCCTAATTTGTCTGATCAATACTACACAGAAAATCTCCATCATGTACTAGTGACAGCGGAGACTTCGAATAAGAAATGGTTTCACATATGCGACATATTGCTAATTAAGGGTTCGATTGGGTAACAGTTTTTTAAATGTACCACATCGGTAATACTCTATTTATATTAACTACTACCGATTGATTTTGGGTTGAAACCCTAGTTCCATCTTCTTCCTAACAATATTATAGTGACTTCTCCACATGGCCAAATTAAAATGATCATCCACATTTAGTCAACTTACTAATTAGTCGAACTTGGTTGATCAAATTTCGAAGACTTGTTTCATAGTCTTTTTAGTTGAGTTCAGGCATTTAAAAGACAAATTAACTCTATTATTGGATTAGCTAAATGAATTTGTACCTCACCAAAAAAACCAATAATATATATATATATATATATGCATGTGTGTATGAATTGATGTAAGTATATATGCATGTGTGTATGTGTTTTGATGTTGTTTATGTCTATAAGAAGGAAAATCATAGGATTAGGATGAACTCATGTGTTGCCAACTCGTTTATGTAGGATTTTAGTATATATTTAATGAGTTTTATTACAAATAAATATATTTATTTATGTTAGTATGCAATTCGGTTTCTGTAATGGCATAACAATTGCCAGCAGGTGCAGGCAGCGCTAAAAATGATGTGTAGCCCTTTGTAAAGTGATGTATAAGACTTATAAAGTGATTTATAGACGGTAGTTTGTTTTTTTTATTAGTTTTTGGTTCATAACCTCCATCCATCACTTTTTTATAATCACTCATCATTTCATATACACATACCCATCACTTTTGAATGTGCCAGCACCTACAGGCCGCCAGCACCCAAACGATTTCCGTTAGTATGTATGTGTAATGTTTAATTAGTACTCTATATATAGGTTATAGTAGGGGTGATCAATGAGTACAGTGCTATTCGTAATCAACCCGGGACTCGACTCTTATACGACTATTGCTACTGGACTCAAGCTCGAACTCGAGCTCGTATCAAGTCAAGCTCTAGTATTTTAGTACTCGAGCATTTGAGCTCGACTCGACTCGATAATAACACCATTGACACACATTTTAATTATTTTTCATCTCATACTTTCCCTCTCACTCCACTCTATATTCTATTAGAAAATATGTCACTTATTTAAAATATCCAAATGATGGAAATAGTCATTCTTAAAAAAATTAAAATATAATTTTAAAGAATTTTATTTCTACCTTAATTGTACAATAACCAACACAATATTCAAATATCAAATTGAATTGTGTCTGCTATGGTTAAAAATTCAAAATCAAATTAAATGTTAAGAAAAATTAAAATAAAACTCAAACATAAGCAACCGACTCGAGCCGGGCTTAGCAAAAGAAAAAAAATACTCGCGAGCTACTCAAACTCGATGATACTCGAGCTCGAGCTCGAACTAAAGTACCATCATACTCGAGCTCGACTCGACTCGATATCACCCTAGGTGATAGAGTAATAATTATATTTCTTGGTTAGTGAATATTGGCTAAAAGACAATTAAAAGTGAATGGAGAGTAACTATGGGATAAAATGATTAAACTAATTATGAATTGCATAACTGAATTCGAACATGAAATTAATATATGTATCTTAAAAGTTTTGAGTTAGGTAGTCCACTTTTACCTTCTTGCTGAATTCAAGGAGGTGGGAATGATGCCATTGTTTCTTTGATAATGCACTTATTATACCTCACGTTCACTATATACAATGCAATACCCAAACCGCCGCCAATTTAGGAAGCGGATCATATTGCTCCGGGTCATAAACGAGAACCAAGTAAGACTCGAGATTGGATCGGGTCTTGAAGCTTATAAAAATAGACACAGAACCGACCCGTTGCCACTTCTAAGGATGGCAATGGGTTCAGGTCAGACCCGAAACCGAACCAAACCCGAGCCTAGGGTTGGATTTGGGGCTTGACAGATCCGACTCAAACTCGATCCATTGCAATCCCTAATTTTGAAGGCTTGGGATTGGAGGAATGTTGGATTAGTTGGGTTCTACAATCAGTTATGGTTCATCAATCATACTTTCAATACTATCATTTTAATTTCTCCAGTTTGAATTTGCATACAATAAATGATGAGATCTCAAACAATCTAACAAACTTGATGCCTTTTCCTTCCCAACATTGCTTGATTGTAGGGATCGTCATTCGTCACCAATCCACCAATAATATAGATGAATAAATATAGAACACTAATTAAACACACAAAAAAAAATATTTTCATTAAAATTCATTGTATGTCTCGAATTCATACTTTTTTATAGACATTAGAATTATGTGATATGAAAAATGTATAATTTGAATGGGCTAGCTTACAAACTTTGAGTGAGGAGGAGCTAAAGTGATGAAAAATATGGGTTCAGCAGTCAATACAGATAAATATTATGGTTAACAAATAACAACGCATTTAATTAGCAGCACCTAAGCAAACATAAATATTGAAAATAAAATAATGTTGCAAAACTTAAATTTTACAATACTTTTAGCGATGTCTCATAAGCATTACTAAACGTACTTTGTTTTTTCCTTTGTAGTGAGAGTGCAGTCAAGAATATTTATATTGCTGCATTGCATAATAATGGATCCCTTAATTAAAATTTACAATTATTTTAGGCGAATATCAGATCTTCCCAGAACTCATTGGACCAAAAACTAATCCTTCGAGGATCGGATGGTAATTGAAGGATTGCATATCCTAAAGTAGAATTGGCTCGAATCCGAGACATTTGCTAAAGTTGCTAGAGTCTCATACACATGAAATTGACAGTACACATGAAAGAGTGCGGGGAGATTTGAATTCGGACATCGAATAGTCCGTAAACACTTAGATCATCACATCATCATCTATATAATATACAGTATATAAAAAATATTCCTTTTGAACAGTAACCTACTCTTATGAACAGTAACCTATCAATTCTCTCTCACAAAAATCCCCTTATGAACAGTAACCTACCTATTTTCTCAAAATTTACTTTCTGCACGCAATCTAATACACATTTCTAATGATTAATAACTCATCAATAACTCAAAATGTGTACAAGAAAAAATTCTAAAAATTTGATATTTGAAAACTACATGATTAGACGAATCTAGCAAGATCCCACTTGACTATATTTTTCCTTATATAAGATGTTGTATAAGCATTAGTCAAAGTTGAATAATAAACAGTAGTCAAAGTTGAATAATAAACAGTAGTAAAAGTCAATTCTTTTTCACTATAAAAATGAAGGAATTATTTTAAAAAATGCAATTTCAAAATAGAGGAGAACCAAATTCCAGCGAAATTCACATTAGATAACTTAATTTCATTAATTATTATAAATAAAGAATACTACCAATAACCAAATAAAGGATGTAACAAAACTTTATGGGTTGATATTATATTTATTCTTTAAATATAATTTCAATATTTGTTGTTATTTATAAGCACTTTATAGAATATATTGTAAATGATTAATAAGTACTTTATAGATTGATATTATATTCATTAATGAATAAAAAATATTTGTATTAGATAAATTAACTAAATTAGATAAATTGCAATACGACAATAAGTTGATGAAACTATAGTCATTTTAATTTGTCAATGGATTCATTTACAAGAGTATTTCTTATATTATTCTAATTTAATTTGAAAATATCTATATCTTTATGAAATTTCTAATATCTCAATGCTTTAATTAGGGTGTGAATCAATATCAATAATCAATTATTGAGTACAATACGAATCATCGACGGAGTAGAAAAATAATAGCCATCAGTTCACGCAAATCCGAAAAATATATATTGGATTTTCTTTTTATTTATTATAAGCGAGCCACATGCAGGGAAACTTGCACTTGTGGTTCTGGCCGGGCTTTCCTGAGGTATCTAATAACACGTACTTTCTTTGTCAACATGTGACATTAGAGTTGTGAGTAGAAATATTTTAATCTTTGTTTTTTTTTTATTTTTTTATCCTTTCAACTATTATTTGTAGTAGTATAAGTATTTTTTAAGATTCTAAATTTTAATATATAAATATTGGTAATGACACATGTGGTCAATTTCTATGCAATGTATATATGTACTCATGTAATGCTTAAAATAGTTTAATGATGTTGGGGAATGTAATCGATATAATAAAATTGAACAATTTTATTTATTAAATTGGATAATTTTATTCATATTGTCCATAATTTCCGTCCATTGGGCGCGGGAAATACTAGTTATGATTAAAAGTACTACTAGCTCGTTTAAGGTAAAAATGCACAAGAATATATTTTTCGTATTGGTAAATCTTACAAGGTGACTATATTCCCACTTTTTTCTAGAGGTGTAATGAATGATGTTCTGTAATTAAGTTGATTTAAGACAATGATCTAGAAAGGGTTTAGGACAAAAAGACAGTTAAAGGAAGATGAACAGGAAATTGATAGATTCCAAAAAATTATTCAATTGGGACCCCATTAATGTCGTTCATGGATTGATGATTAGGGTTTGTTGGGTCATGATTTCTGCCCCTCTATCTCACTCTCTGTATATATGATAAAAAGTGACCCCTACCCTACCCTACACACATCTCATGACCTTCTCTTTAGATCCTTCTCAACAAAGTAGATGTCTTTCAAAGAAATGCTTTTTTTGGGGTTTATTATGACATTATATATATACATACATGCATAGATGTAAGACTGGGTTTGGAATCTTTATTCCCTTTTCCCCACAGCTCTCATCAGTGCATGTGTGTGACATGTTACCACTCACCCCTCACCCCCCTCCCCTTTTGGGTGTTACTTTTTGTTTGTTTTTCATCTCCCCATCTCCTCACAAATTTTCCATCATTCACCACTTACATTTGTTTACTACAAAGCTAAGATTTTCAGAATGCCAACAAACACATCCATCATCCTTGCAATTCATCATTGTCATAGGGAATATACATATATGTATATATATGGGGAAAAAAGCTAAA
The DNA here is from genome assembly GCA_030278955.1 of Hygrophila difformis. Taxonomy (NCBI): domain Eukaryota; kingdom Viridiplantae; phylum Streptophyta; class Magnoliopsida; order Lamiales; family Acanthaceae; genus Hygrophila; species Hygrophila difformis. The sequence goes on from JAOANR010000010.1 coordinate 21,788,678, forward strand.
ACAATCCCACAACTTTCGTGTGTTTCTCAAATGGTCCCATAATTGTGCACTTCACTTAATCCATCCAATATGTTTGCTAATCCTCGCCCAAATGATCCCATCCGAGGTTAATGATCTTCCAGACTGACGCGTCGCAATGATTAAGGGCTTAATTATAGGATCATTTGAGAAAAGTACCAAAGTTGTGGGACGATTAACTCGTTAATCCTCGCAATTACCCTCCGATGGGATCACTTGGGCGAGGATTAGCAAATATATTGGATGGATTAAGTGAAGTACACAATTATGGGACCATTTAAGAAACACGAAAGTTGTGTGATTGTTTTGGCTTTTTTCCCTATATATGTATCTATGTATGTCAGTATGTGTATGTATGGATTATACTGGTGCCGTGAAGTGGTACATTATTATTTACGACATATATGTAGATATTCACATGATAGGTATGGAGTATTGTTACAATTATTTATAAAATAATGGCACACTATAATTGTAATTTCTCTCTTGGAATGTTCACTTCAGAAATGTTCTGTTCAAACCATTTTCCATTCAATGTTTTAATTATACTGTACCCGTATTTAATAGGAAGTTATAATCACGAGTCCTTTTCAATATGTTTTTTTTTTCCCCTTGTAATACAGGTAATTATAAGTAAGTGCTTTATTCTACAAGAATTTCTTCGCAAAGCGATGAACTAGATGACGAAGCGCCAGACAACTATATAAGTTTCAGTAGTTATAATCAATGGTGAATGATGTACTGAGCAGCTCAATATACGTAGATCCAAATAATTTCTCAAAATAAGAAAAAGGGAATGTGACGTACAATAACAACTCCATTCCCAATGAATGATTGAAAAACCAAGCTAGCTATATATAGAGTCTTGCTCTAGTCTTGAAGTGATGATAACTTCGAGCTATGAAGTGTAGTATATAATGCATGTACATATGTTTTGCTGGACTGTTTGAATGGTACCCAGAAACCATGCAATTTACTCCCCAACTAACTTGTCTTGTTTGACTTCTGCACACAATCCAATGCAGGGGCGGATGCATGTATTGCCAAGCGGGGCACGGGACACCACTTAAATTCATAAAATTGCTATTTTATCCTTAATTTTTTAAATATTTAGTTAAGTGCACCCACTTAAATATTGTTGTGACACCACACAAATTGATAAAATACTATGTTGACTTTAAAAATTTTATATTTGGTTCGGTACACCCACTCAATTTTTGTGGGAACAACACTATCTCCAATTTCAATTTAGCTTTTCTTTTATTGTTTTGTATTGTCACTACTATCTAAAAGTTCAAAATAACTCCAATCAATTTTTGTGCCACCACTTAATATAATTTCTAGATCCGCCACTGATCCAATGCACTTTTTTAACCGTCAATATCTTATAATATTTACATCTAAAAATTATGGAGAATATATATTCTAAAACTATATGATTAGACAAATCTAACAATACCTAACTTGACTATTTTCCTCCAAATATATTTTGCAATAACATTGAGTCAAAGTTGAATAATGAACAGTGTCAAAAAGTCAAACAAGACAAGTTTGCTGGGACGGAAGGAGTATTATTTATACTGTTGTAATATAGTAGTATTAATTAATTAGTACAAGATCGATCATTGATAATGCATTCCGGCAAGTACAGCATGATGAGAGAGTATGTAAATATAATGCGAGTGAAATTTGTGATGAAGTAGAAATGTCATCAAGAAACATGCCGCGACATCACCTTCACAACCATAACAAAAATTATTCAAGTCATCACATAAACACCATGCCACCACAATAACACTCTCCCTCATAAATACTCCTACATATTTAATTAGTTGGATAAATACCCTACCCAAGAAGATGAAAAAGCAAGTGGAAAGCGAATTGATCCTAGTGGAAACCAATCCATGAGGAAACAGATATTTTGTTAATAAAGACATGTTTTTCTTTGTTTTAGTAGGTTTTGTCTGTCATATGAATGAATGAATGATCCACCACTACTATCATAGCAGATTCAGACAATCATTTCAATGCCATCAAAGAAATTAATGAAAGCCAAGTTGGAACTAGGGTAGTCGCGACAACGCAAAAAAAAATTAATGAAAGCCAAGTTGGAACTAGGGTAGTCGCGACAACACAAAAAATATAGAGGGAAGCTACATTAGAATTGATAATATTGGTATCACAAAAAAAATAGTTATACCAAGCCAAACCAAACGTAAAAAATAACTTAAATTAGCAATTTCATCAATATAAATTGTATCACGTGCCGTAGTATTATATACATACATCCGCCCCTGACTAGTATACTACTGTGGAACCTTGAGTTGAAGACTGAAGTTGATGGAAGCACATGGAGAGACTAAAAAGGGTTTGGTCTCATTCCAACAAAAGTTAAACACGTTCTTACCAAAAAGAAAAGGAGAAATACAAAGGGGCTGTCCTCTTAATGTTAGGAACAAAATAATAAGGGTAATAACAATAATAACATGTATACATATATAATATAATGAATATAATCATTATATATGACTAAACTAAAGGTAAAAAGGGATAGATTGACATGAAACGAGAAAACAGCCCATGCCTGCCCCAATGGGTAAATGTACTTTCAAACCAATATTAACTTTTGATCAACACTTTCAGTAATTAACCAAATCTTTCTCAATATTAATTTATTAAGTATTTAAGTAGAATATAGTAATGGAGAAGTAAAAAAGCAAAAATCCAATGAGTGCAGAGAAGAAACAAAAGGATTGGAAGCACCACAAAGACAAGGTGTACCGGTGTAAGAGTAAATACAAAACTGTTGTTGCTTTGGAATGATGGTGATGATCATGAATTTTTTACTTTTCTTTTTCTTTTCTTTTTTTGGTATTTCTTTTTTTTCCTTTTTCATATATAGACAGAATTAAATTGGCCCTGCATTTATGAGTGGTAAAAAAAATCATCTCCCAAACTTTCATTTTTTTTTTAATTTTATTTTACCATGAAGGCCGAACAACGAATATTATTCATCTATTATCTCAAGAAGGTACGTCCCATACAATCATCCCAGAGGGCACGTCTAATCACCTTGGGAGGACACGAAAATTGCCTCGGAACCGTACAAGTCCATACCACACGGAAAAGAAGATCAGCAACTCTATTGCCCTCTCTCAACAAATGAAATGCAAAGTTCTCAATCCCATGATCGCATTTCTTTAATCTTTATAATGTGCAAGATGAAAAGTGTTGATACTGAAATCAAAATTATTGCAAGTATTTTGCTGTAACTCATGGATCAATAACCAAATTACAAAATACAAAGAAACAAAAAATAGAGAAGGTCTATCAATACGTACTATGAGATGGTACAAAGCAATATATTTTAATGAAAAAGAAATATGTTTATTAGTAGTATATGTTAAGGGGGTAAGCTTTTGGGGTGCAAGAGAAAAAGTAGAAGCCAAGAAAATCACTATAGATGGTCGCTCTTATCTGTCTGTCTCTTTCTCTCATATCTGATGTCCATTAATAAGTTAGAAAAAGTTTAGGGTTTTCTTCGACTTGCTTTCCATGCACCTCCATTTGCTGCCCCCATTTTCTTTCTAGTGGAGCCCTACACTGGCCACTGCACTTTTATTTTTATTTTTATTTTTATTGCTTTTATTTCAATTTAATTATCCACATACACTTTCCCTTTTTGAGACACACACTCTCGTGTACAATACATTTATAACTCATATAGTCAAATTATGTGTATATATATGTATAGATATGCACTATATAAGAATTTGAATTTTTTTTTAAAATGATCGCACCACTAATAACAATAAATTGATTTAACAACACCGTACTTTTGTAACGTCCCAGTCACACCCACTTGTAAATATTGTCCGCTTTGGGCCAACCCCTCTCACGGCTTTAGAATGCGTCTACAAGGGAGAGGTGTCCACACCCTTATAAGGCATGCTCCGTTTCCCTCTCCAACCGATGTGAGATGTTACAACCATAAACCATTTGCAAGATTAAAGTTTTGTAATGTCGTCCATTTACAACACCAAAAAGCAAAAAATAAATTTTCAATTGTCCGGATTGCAACACTAAATGTTACTAATTTGTGTTGTTATTTAGGGTTCATCCCTCACTGGCATTAGCTTCAATTCATATATTTAAAGCAATTTTTATTCTTATGAATTTCTTGTAAATGTATTTCGTCCTCTACATTTCTTGGTATTAAAAAATGTTGATTTAGTATATATATATACTTCCTCCATAATCTAAAAATAGTACAATTCCTTGTTTTCACATAATCCAATACAAATTTTTTACAATTAATATCTCAAATTTTATAAAATTAAGAAAATTATAAAAATTTAATATTTTTAAATTATGTGATTAGAGGAATCTAACATCTCATTTGCCTATATTTTATCTTATGTAACTGTGTTAAAAAAGTGAATCAAAGTTATTCAATGAGTAGTGTTTACTATACAAACGTTAACATTTTTATTAGATTATGGAGGGAGTATAATTTTGCATTATCATGCATGGTTTTATTTGTCACCGGCCGGAAATTGAATTAAAATTTGGCAGTAAAGAATGAAGACCATATTTTAGAATTAAATACGAGGATATCTTGAATGGAAAAACTAAATTAATACAATTTGTCTTTTTTTAAATAAAAAGATTATTTTGGGCACACATTAATTAAAATAATGGACAGAAATTCAGTTGTAAGAAATTTAAAAAACAAAGTTGAATTTGATCCTCAGAAGCCCAATGATGAACATTGAAATTTATAAATACTCTCTTCCCTCTTATTAAGAAGTATTAGAGCCCCAGCCCCAAAGCCCACAAAAGGCCATATTAAATTTTGAAGACAATACGGCATGGATCAAGGCAGCATAATAAAACCTATGTCCTACAATGATCTTACCAGCCCACCACCATGTCAAACAAAAGTAATAAGGACTACTCTCTTATTTCTACTTAAAAATATATATATATATATATATATATATAATATATAAAAAAAAAACCAAAAACAAAAACAAAAAAACAAAAGGAATTTGTAATATAAATTAGTTCGAGAGTCTTAGAACAGGAGAAATAATTAATGTTGGTTAAGAAGATTTCTTATGGTCGGTAAATGGTATATTTATAAAATTTAATACTTTTGACGCTATTATATCATTACATTAATAATCAATAATAAGATATTGACATCAAAATTGCATATGGATCCATTTTAATCATCCGAACTATATAGATTGTAGTTTGGCAAAGGCGCAACTTAGACTGCAGATTTAGTTTTGGGAGTATGTGTTTTTATTGTTTTCCAAACATTCATTTGATTTATAGGTTTTTTTTTTTTTTTTCCTAATAACCGGGTATCCCCAAGTCATATTGGACCCAAGACTAATCTCTTTAGGATCTGCATGGGCAATTAAGGGCGCTTCTTCCAAAACAGTTTTTATATATACAAGGCTCGAACCCAGGAAATTGCTTAAGCCATTAGTGCCCCAATGCACTCAAGTCAAACTGCTGTTGGTATCATTTGGTTTTTAGTTGAACTAATTGAGATTAATTTAAGGGGTGATTTATTAATTAGAGTATTTTATATTTAATTCGACATTTGAAGATATAATATTTTTCAGCAACATGATACATGATTTATATACTTTCACTGCATAATGTAATCTCGGATCAGTATTGGTTAAAGAAGATACACTACAAATTCCTCAAAAACAAAAAAAAATTAAAAAAGTTAGTTCCAAATTTTGACAAAATTATAAAGATGGTGAAGGGTGTATTAATGTTGTAAAGATGATTGAAAAACAACCAAGAGATACAACACAAAAAGAAATGTTGACGCGGGAAAGTTTGTTATAACAGATTCCACAAAGAATCAGTTTGGCTATTTTTGTGTATATATGTTGATGTTCACAACCTTTCGACGAGGTGAGCTTCCGGAAAAGGACAAAGGACCACAAACATGTGTTGGGAAATGACAAAGGGCAGATGATGTGTCACTGTTGCATAACAAAATTTGAAGGTTCTGGTCCTTAAAATCTGCTGAATCAATTCTTTGGGAATCATTCTTCTACATTACACTTGAGAGAAAATCTGGGGAAAAAAATAGGGATGAGAGTTTGGAGGAAGATCCGAAGAAGGGGAGAGATTAAAGGAAGAAGATGACTCATGAGTTGATGTCACCAAGAAGATCAAACAACCTACATATAGGGTATAATCTTTTAGGTTTATGATATTTCATCTTTGAGTCATTTTGATAGGATCTTTGAGTTGTTTAAGTTCAAATGTTGGTTTGTGTTTTTAACCGAGGAAAAAGAGAGTAACTAACTCTAGGGTAACAGTCTGCTTGCAGCTAGCATTAGAATTGGGATGTTCAGTAGGTGTTGTGGCAGTGGGCACAATACTCTATTCAGTCTAGAGGGCGTTCTAGAGTGAGCTAGGTCCTATTATGGAAGGGTATGAGAGTTTGTATCTAAGGGTTTTTTTAGACTGTCTTGGGAGTAGTTAAAATGCCTAGATTAGGATTCCCCAAATATAGGATTAGATAATCCCAATTTGCTCACCGAATCTCCTACCTCCTGATTAATTTTCAGAAATTTTCTATCTACGTTGTGATTATTTGGTTGTTCTCTAGTTATTTAGATAATGCACTAACAACGTATTGGTAGTGATATGTTATTCTGATAACTGGTAAACAACATAGTTTGTGTCTGTGTTGGTTCTTGCTCACCTTACTTATTCAAGATCTCTCAAAAAAATATATAAGTTGATTACAATTTTTGTGTACCTACATCAAGCAAACAAGAGACCCAACGTAACATAGAAAGCAGCGATATCATCATATATTTTTAGTGATATTATAGATGTTTTTAGTAATTTCTAAATAATGAAAAATAATTACCTGTGACATTTTCAGTAAACACGGAGGATAGAGTGTTGGCATAGGGATAAGCATAATGGGGCCATTTGGGAGAGAGCAGATTCGCTCCCAAACGGCCCCAATATGCCAAAGCCTTCTTAACATTCTCTCTGTGTGTTGCATGCTCTGTTGCTGCTTCGGCTGCGTTTTCAGGTTGAGATGGTCCTTCAAAGCCTTCTTCAACTATTTCCCTAAGATCATGGGATATAGATATTGTTTCCATTTGTGAACACCAATAATCAAAGTGTTCGTCGTTGAAGATTAGAACTTGGTCCGAAGATATGGAAAATAATGAATTGTTATTACTAGACTCTCATGATAGTGTAGAAAGTATAGTAACTCTGATGCCAAATTTTTTAGAAAGAAGAACTACACAACAGTTTAGCAAGCAAAAGATAGTTTGGAGGAGGATAATTTTGTTTATTGAACTTCATGTTCATTACCAAGACTTCACCCCAATATATACAATGAATATTGACACTTTCTATTTAATTAACCTAATACAAAGTTAGACTACCAACCACAATCAATATTTTGGGATTACAAATTATAATTTAATTTGTAATTCTCAAGTGGGATGAGAACTTTGTCTAGTGGTCAAGCCCCTGACTCCCAACCTAAAGGTTGGGGGTTTGATTCCCTACCTGGCCCTTTATCCATCCCCTTTGTCCAGTTGTAATTGTGTGGTATGAGCTCCCACCACACATTTCCTAGCTTGTATAGGTTCAGAAAAAAAAAAAAAGTTATAATTCTCAACTAGTTTTTGAACTTCCTCAATTTTTCTTCACTAGTTGCTTTGGTCAAAATATTTGCCCGTTGCTCCAAGGTGCTAATGAAATCTGAACGTATTTCTTTGTTATAAACAAGCTCTCGAATGTAATTATACCTTAATGCAATGTGCTTGGAATGGAACTCTGGATATGTAGTCATTGGAATTGTCGACATATTTTCCAAATATATGAAAGTATGCTTCTCTTGCTTCTACTTCGAATCACAAGAACTCTCCGTAACCAAGGTGCTTCACAGGCTGCACCTGTTGTGTCTGTATATTCAGCTTCGTTGAACGACAATGCAACAATATCTTGTTTCTTTGAACCCCCAAAAATTACTTTTGTGGGTAAAACAAATATTCATATGTGGTTGTGCCATTACTCCCTCTGTTCCTTTTAGTTATCTCTTTCAGCTCAATTTCAATAACCAAGGTTTGCATTAATTAACTCATAAATTTCTATTTTTACCCTTCAACTAAACTCATTCTTAATAAATGTCAACAAATTGCATTTATGTAAAGTGAAGGACAATATAGTAAAAACATAGCTTAACTACCTATAACTACCTAAAAATGACAACTATTTTGAAACACTTTTTACTTTCTAAAAAGACAACTAAAAAGGAACGGAAGGAGTATATATAATTTTTTCTTATTGAACTTCATGTTCATTACCAAGATTTCACGCAAATTTATAAAATGAATAAAAACATTTCAATGCATTTATTTAATTCCGCAATACAAAGTATGCTACCCCTGTCAATATCTTTGGGATTACAAAGTACTTACTACTCCATCAGTTCCTTTGTCTATTTCAGCTCAATTTCACTAACCAAGATTTTCATTAGTTAACTCATAAATTTTCCTTTTATCATCCAACTAAACTTTTTTGTAATAAATGTCAAGAAATAGCATTTATATAAACTAAAGGGTAATATAGTAAAAACATAACATAACTATCTATTGTATATGACTTTTTCATCTCTAAAAAGACTACTAGGAGGGAGTAGTATAATTTAACATGTTTAGTCTTGAGCAACATTCTGAAACTGTTCCGAAATCCATTTGTTAGAGTTGTGGAAGAGTTAGAGAAACCTAGTTGATAGTGTTAATACTGGTAGCTTCTTGTATCCTTTTATTTTTATTTTTACTAGTATAGCCCCTGCCCAAATGGGCGGGTATTTGGTAGTCAAGGAAAAAATAGAATATAATTCATTTAGGAATGACTTTGTTTTGGTTAGACTTAAACAACAATGGGACGCTAAATCCATATACGTCATGACCGCGAAATAGAACGAGTGCAAATAGGTTCAAAGTTTATTAAACCTTTACACTAGTAAGAGTTTTATTCTTAAGAATTATGAATTTCTCACTTTCTTTAAACCAACACACACTTTGTGTTAACAAAATGACTAATTAGTGTGTATTCATCTAAAATAGGGTACCAAAGACCATTTCATGACCAGATGCAATGTTTGGTAATTGGGAAACCTAACAATTAGACGACGTAATGAATCGAAACAAGGGTTTGTTTAATTTCGATACTACATGAGGGTAAGTTCCACATAGGGGAAATCTGTTTCCACACGTCAAAAGAACATGGTTCATCACATTTAACATGAATTTCAATACACCATTAATCCCACAAGGTTTTTTGCCATTACAAGAAAAATCGAAACTGTGTTCGGGATGCCGTTGCTTCGGGATGTTCCCCAACACCAATGGGACGTTAAATCCATACACGTCATGGCAACCATGGACATACGAGTGCAAGTAGGTGCAAAATCTATGCGACACAGTGTAATAACTCACAATATTAGTACAGCTACCATTGTATACAAATATAATGGCATCATTACTCGAAATTTTACAATGACAATGAAATAAATTCTCCCTTTGTTCATTGTCGTTCGTCTCTTCGCTTCTGTCCACATTGAGTGCTCGCATGGCCACTAGGACATTCACTTCTTCTTCTCCTTCTTCAACAATTCCAGGCCCTAGATTGCCATCATCTTTATATTGATTCTTCATATTCAGATTCAAGAATGTGTAGTGCCCATGTTTCAAGTATCACTGCTTCCTTTTCTTCTCCAGAGTCCAACAAGGCATTCCTCCTCAGATTTGGGCACTCGGTAGCATAATGACCTCGGTGTTGAAATTTAAAACATGTGACATCTTTCTTGTCCCTAGCTGGTCTTGGTCGATCAACTTCCGGAGCCTTGCCTCGATCATCCCTTGGTAATCCTTAAAATCCTTGGCCATCTCAAATCCTCTTGGTCTGTTCGGTCTCTCATCTCTCAATGGCGGTGACTGTTTGTTTTTATCTTGCCACTGTTTAGTCAACCACGGCTTGTTAGCATTAGACCAGTTGTAGACCTGCTGGCTTTCCTTTTCCGTTGGACTTCAATTTCAACAGAAAGATCAATCAAGTCCTTCAAGTCATTGTACTTTCTCAGCTTCACTTCATCAAGGATTTCTTACCTCAAGCCTCATTTGAAACTTGAGATCAGCAATATCTCATCTTCTTCGCCTTGGCATCTCATCAATAACATTTCTAGTTCCTTGTACTAATCATCAACCAATCTATTTCCCTGCACACAAAATTGCATTTTCATATATAGATCACTGCTATAATTACTAGGAATGAACCTTTTCCCCATGATTCTGATCAATGCATCCCAAATGTCGATGGGTGCATAGCCATGCCGTTGAATATCCCTTGTTGTCTTGTGCCACCAAGTTAAGGCGTAATCTCTTAATTCACAAACAACAAGCTGGACCTTTGTAAGCTCAGAATATTGTTGGCAGTCAAAGATGTGCTCGATCGCATCTTCCATTCAACGAACTCGTTTGGATCATGAGTTCCGCTGAATGTGGGAATGGTGAATTTGACAGTCCTCAAATCTGGATCTATCCTATCATCCCTATATTTTTTTTGACCGCGTCAGTCTTCATTGTCATTCCTTCGGGGTTAACCAGGAATCGAGTGTCCAAAGGGGTTTCAAAACAAAGCTCTGGAGCTGGAGGATTTCTCATAATGCCATGCCGAGGTGGTTCTCGCCTTCTATCAAATGGTTTGGGTTCTTGCTTGCGGACCTCCAACTCTTCATCAGCATACGTCATGGCTTCTCTATGATTCATTGCACTGCTTCGCCCCTCGGGACTGTATGCTAGCTCAGGGTGTTTGTCAAATTCTTCCTCAAACTTTCTTTCAACCGCACGCATGACATGACTTTGAACTGCTTTGACATGAGCTGCTAACTTCCCATCAATGGTAATGGAAATATGATCAATTTTGTTATCCAAATTTTGTGCAGTCTCCTTGTTCCGATTAGCGATTTGTTCCAACTTTATCTTCATTTGATTCATGAAATTCTGCATCCTTGATGTCATGTGTCTCGATGGATGCACCTTCCATAGCTAGACACTAGAAACTATACGTATATGCAGTTAGTGAAAACAAAGAGAAAATGTGAAGAGTGAGCCTCACACTTAACACTCTGTCTCTCAACCAAGTTAATTAAGTCCTTTAGTTCAACCACATATCACGTCCGAAAACTTACTCAATTGTTTTCAACCAAATGCACAAGTAAGAGACAGAGTGTATGTACGCACAGAACATGAAACAATATGTAATGCTGGACTCGATCAAATAACCGTAGGAATATGTGAAATGCAAGCATAGAAAATATGTTCACGGTTTTAATCGGTAAATGCAGTCTAATAAACTCCAAGTCCTCACATATAAAACTGAACTCACCAAAATATGAAAAGTGAAAGCTCACCACACTAGAATCCCAAATATAACTTAAATTATAAAATAAGTCCTAAAAAAAATCAGAGACACAACCCAAATGGTAAGTAGGAAGGTAAGAGAGCATGGGGTTGCTCTTGCTTTTCTCGTGGCTTCAACAGTTCGGTTTCACAGCTAATCGAGAGGAATTCCAATGTTTGTAATTACAAACAAAACTTTAACTCAGAGTTCGTGACTAACGTCAGAGGAATCACTGTGCCAACTATTTATATCCACTTTATTTTAAGCAAGTAGGAGGTGAAAATATATAAATAAGTAGGAGAAAGGAAGCACACGCACAATCTGATGGATAGGGATGGCAGTGGGCCGGGTCTGGGTCGGATCCAACCAGACCTAGGGCCCGAACCGAGGTATTTTTTTGGACCTAAGAACCGACCCAGACCCGAGGTAATACTCCTTGGACCCGAGCAGAACCGAACCGAGAAGGACCCGGACCCAGACCCGTGGAGCTGTGGACCCGAAAGTATTAACAAGTCAACAAAGCAGACCCAACCCGACCCGGACCCAATGGAATTTTATATTTTTTAAAAAAAGAACTTAACAGCAGCAAAAAGGAGTATTAGAGCAACTCCTGAAAAATCATGCAATCTGAAAAATCCTGAAAAACTCAACAACAATAGCAAGGAGTATTACAACAACTCCTAAAAAACTTACCAAGCAGATAGTTCATACAATACAATCTGTTCTGAAAAATCATAACAACAACTCAACAAGCTTGATGAGAAAACACATGCAAATAGATCATACAATCTGTTCTAAAAATGCAGTGCAAATCAAATGAGGAAATCCGACATGCAAACTTCAGTACATCATTTTAACCATTACAATCAAAACATCCAAATAGACTCAAGCAAATCTAATTTTCTCCAAGGTTTGCAGTAAGCTTGACATTTCTTCAACCATCCATTCATCCATTTCTTCAAATGAGACATGAACTTGAATACTTAAATATCAAAGCATGTAACAATATCAATAAATTCTAGAAATAATTCAAGTAAATGAGTATTAGTATAAATTTTCATTTGCTACCTTGCTTACATTTTCATGCATCATCTTCTTCATCAACAATGGTAGGACACTCATTCGAGTCACCGGACTCACCACCTATTGAATGAATAGAAAAATAATATCATTAGAATGAACAAAGTCATAAACCATTATAAATAAAAGTATAAATATATAGTAAAATTAAGATACCATTCATTTCATTCAACAACCAACGCCTACCACAAACTAATGCCTGCAACGTAGAAGGATTAAGCCTATTTCGATGAGGGCTAATAATTCTTCCACTATTACTGAAAGTTTCCTCAGATGCAACTGTTGACACAGGAATGGCCAATATATCCTTTGCCATTTTTTGAAGAAAATGATATTTAACTCCATTAGTTTTCCACCAACCCAATATATCAAACTTCGTTATTCTTGGCACCACACTTTCCTCTAAATATATATCAAGCTCTGACATTGTAGATACCCCAGAAGAGTTGCTTGATATAAACTGATCAAACTTATTTAGAGGATCGAGATCATATGCCTCAGCTGTAGTCTTGCTTTGAGATGTACCTCCAATATCCAAAGAACCAATAGTAGCCAGTGAATTATCATCCAACAAAGACCTAGACTCATAGTCATTCAACAACTCCTGAAAATTTTTTCGAACTAGTTCAACTTTTCCAGCAGCTCTATCACCATAAATAAGATTGAAGTAAAACTCAACCAACTTCAATTTGTACCTCGGATCCAAAACAACAGCCACCCCAACATAATGTGACAATCAATCCAATATTTATCAAATTTTCCCATCATCTTTGAAGCCATCTTTTGGTCAATCTCACTATCACTAGATATCCATTGATCTAACTTTGTTTTAATCTCACAAACATTTGCAAAATAAAAATTAGATGTAGGGTAAAGAGTTCCAGAAAACTTCTCAGTCACTAGATAAAAGATTTTCAACTTGTCACATATTTCAACTGCATCATCCCAATTCTTATCAGTTATTTCAAAACTATAAGATTTTTCTCAACACTTAAGCCTTGTGAACACTCTTCTATAAACTATGGTCATCTCCAACATCAAATAAGTAGAGTTCCACCGAGTTTTAAAATCCAAAACCAACTTCCTAGTGCAATCAACATGCAATTGACGAGCAGTTTCTTCAAATTTTTCAATTCTAGAAGGTGGGCAGTCCAAAAAAGAACACTATCACGCACATTGTCTATGACATTGCTAATGATATCCATTCCATCTCTAACAATCAAATTTAATTTATGAGCAGAGCAACGCATATGAAGTACCTTTCCATCCAATTGCATATCTGTTCGAAGAAAGCCTTCTCAAAATATGATTGATCATGGAATCATTGGTAGTGCAATTATCAACAGTAATTGTTGATAATTTTCTATCAATATTCCAATCCATCAATAACTCAACAAGCACATTGGATAATGCTTCAGCGGTATGAGGAGCAGGTACATAGATAAACCTATAAAAAATTTAGAGGGTAGAATTTATTAAAGTACTTCAATGACACATAGTTAAAATTGAAATATAATATAAATGATTTTTAGAATATATACCTCCAGATAATGCTCTTCAATTGCCAAGAATCATCAATAAAATGCCCTGTAATTGCCATGAATCCTCTTTTGTTGTTGCTCGATGTCCACATTTCAGTTGTTATGGTAATTCGACAATTAAGATTGTCCAGTGTATCATAACACTTCGCTTTTTGGGCATCATAAATATTAAAGATGTCCTTTTTCAAAGTATTTCTGGTGATCATGTTAAAATATGGCTGGAGTGTAGTAACAAACCTTCGAAAGCCAATGTGGTCAACCATAGACAAAGGATAATCATGTAACATGACCATCGATGCAAGCTCACGTATTGAATCATCTTGACTAAATATACCAACTTCCAAAGTTTGAGATCCACTAGCTTTGTTATTGCCCATGAGCAAACTTTGTTGAATGACTGTTTTCCTTGGGCGCCTTTTACACACTTGTTCATAATGCTTCTTCAAATTTGATATTCCAAAACTGCTCGGTGCCTTGACTTGTGCTTTTCAATAAATGCATTCTTCAACCTCGATATCATTCACAGTCAACAATTTGTAGTAATCCCACCATTTTGATGTTCTTTTCCTCTTGCCATCCTTGGAGTTATTACCATCTTCAGTGTTTTCTTCTGAGTCCATAACCGTGTCCACATTCATGCTTCCTTGAATGCTCTCGACGGAAGGGACAGAATTAGCATTATTCCCTCCTTCGGATTCCATCTAAAAATAATTCAAACAAACTAGCATCAACAAATCGATAATAAATCTTAGTTAAATACAGTTCAAACAGTCCATCTATAAATCTTCAATTTAATTATGCATTTCAGAAAAATATGCAATCTATTTCAGAACAGAGACACAATTCTAAGAATTAACAAACTGAATAGAGGCTAATATTTCAGAACACATGCATTTTAGAACAATATACACAATCTAAGAATAAAAAAATTGCATAATCTAAATCTAAATTAATTTTAAAAACTAAAACTCAAATAAATCTAAGATCATCCAGGAATCTAAAATTATAACCAAAATACAACAATGAAATTCTGAAAATACCCAATAAAAACACTGAATCTAAAATTGTAACCACACAAACACCTTACACCTACAAAACCGGAGCACAGGACGAACAAAGCTTGGCTATTTACCTATTTTAATTGGAGTACCGAGCACAGGAATGGCAAGGACGAACATGAACGGCAGAACGGCGAGCAAAGAACTGAACACGGACGGCAAGCAGAGCACCGAGCACCAGAGCTGCAGAGGGACGGCGAAGGGAAGATGAATACGAACGATCGACGAGCAGAGGAAGGGCGAGTAGAGCACACGGGACCGGCGAGCAATCAGCAGACAGAAGCTCGCCGCGAGGGGGAGAGGAAGGGCGACGCCATCAGAAGCTCGAGGGACCTGCGAGGCGGCGCTGGACGGCCGGAGTGGTCGCGGAGGTCGGAGTGGTGAGCGCTGAGCGGGAGATCTCGATTGGGATTTGGGGGGAGGCTAT
This sequence comes from Hygrophila difformis, assembly GCA_030278955.1. Classification (NCBI taxonomy): domain Eukaryota; kingdom Viridiplantae; phylum Streptophyta; class Magnoliopsida; order Lamiales; family Acanthaceae; genus Hygrophila; species Hygrophila difformis. Next base: position 21,804,280 of record JAOANR010000010.1, read on the forward strand.
GACTGTGAGTGTGTGATAAAGTTGAATGGAGAGTGGAGAACAGTAATACATATTAGGGCTTCAACTCATATAAACCTATTCGCGTCGGGTCGAGTCTGGGACTATCCCTAAACCCAAGACCTGACCCAACCTAAGAAAAGTCATTTAGACCCGACCCAGCCCGAACCGAGACCGGAACAGCTGGACCCGAACCGAGCTAAACGGGTTGGGTCCGGGTCAGTTCTCGGGTTGGCCGGGTCCGATTGCCAATTTAAAAATATTATGGCGGGTGTGAAAACATGGGTCGTGTGATGGAGTTTGGAAAATGGGAGATATTGTGATGTGGGGTCCACGCAACAAATCAATTCCTCCAACTTAATTTTGTACGTATGCAACAAAGAATTTCGAGAGGATGGTGCCGTGGGACCCACGAGATCACAATTTTTTTATCAAGTAAACAAAAACTTGATCATGGGATCCACGGTCGAAAGAGTCTCAAAAATTGTAGGTTGCACGTGGGTTGTGGTGTGGGAGGGTTTTGGTGTGGGAGATATAAAATTGGATTATTTTATCTAGGGGTGGGTCGGTACGATATACCGAAAAAATTCCATCGTACCGTATAGCATACCGAACTTTACGATATAAAAATTTTCATACCGTTGTCATACCAAACCTTTCGATATACCGATCTTTGGTATACCGAAATTTTTTATATGAAATATTTCCATACAGTTGTGATACTGATATTTCAGTAAGTTTGGTGTATACCGATATACCGAACATTCGGTACATACCGACATACCGAACATTCGCTACATACCAAGAAACCGGTATTGTGGTATATATCGACATACAGAACATTCACTATATACCAGCATCTCGGTAAGCGGTATATACCGGTATCACGGTATATACCGTTATACCGAAGAATTGGTACATACCGACATACTGACACCGCGGTATATACCGAAGTTCGGTACGATAACGGTATATCACGGTATCAAAAAGAATTATACCGTTACCGTACCGAAATTCCTACACCGAACATGGAATTGGAGCCACCAAATTCCTACTCCCAACAACTCCTATAAATCAAATTTCACGCCGAATCTCCTAGTTGGTACTTTGTAATGATTACCCCGAAGAAAATTTTGGCAAACACACGGCAATGAGGCCTTTTGGATCAAAGATTGAAAGCTCAAGAAACTTATGAAGATCAAATGAATATATGATGACGAACACTTGAAGCTCTCAAGAACACGCATAAACTTCCATTTGGAATTTTGAAAGCATATTAACTAATTAAACTCATAAACAATATTCCAAATGCAAACATTCACATATGAGAATCAAAATAAATGAAAACTAATAACAAACACAAGAAAACACAAGATCAAAGACCAAATATGAAGTTTTTCGGATTTCTGCACAAGAACACGCAAACTTCAAACTAGCATAACTTTGTCTTCCGAACTCCAATTTGAGTAAAAGAGGTATGAAAATTCATCTACTCGACGAGAGGATTCCAAATATGTAAGGTTCCAGAAAATGCACGAACAGATTCTGCCCTAAGTTCTGTTTTTGAGTTCTAAGGATGAGAAACTAACAATATTGTTCTAATGCAAGCTGTGATACGGAAATCTTAGAATATGCCATAAATCGAACATTAGAAATAATATTTGAAAGGAAAATGGAAGGTTACGAAGATGAAGATGGAGATGACAATGGTGAGAAGAGAAGCTACCAAACAAGGGGACCCGAACTTGAGCAGGGAGACACACTAAATGTGAAACCAAGCATGCACTCAAATGTGAAATTAGCCAAAGGATAATATTCCAAAAGGTTGAGATTAGCTTTAAATCCTAAACCCATAATATCACAAAGGTTGAGAGCACAAGGATGCTCTCAAATGACTTTTGAAAGAGTTTTGCTAAACTTGCAAGTGTTTGATATTCCTAAAGTGAGAATACAAAGGTGGAAGGTCATATATATAGCCCCCCACATTACTACAAAGTAGGCTACTAATGCCACATCATATACTAAAAGCAAACACAAGATAATTTCAAAAACTAAGTCCGGTCAACTATTGATCTCTTTCTCGAGGTCTTTCTTCAGCTCGTGGTTAGTCTTGGGTTTCCGAGTCTATTTGGATGGATCCCGGATTCGCTTCCGGTTGCCCTTGCAGTTGGATGAGTAACATGCTTCTCATGCATTTTGATCCCGCTTCAGGCTCCTTGACGATCTCTTCCTCCTCAAGCAGTCGTGCTATTTGGGTTGTGAATCTTTTGGCCCTTTGTCTCGAACATGGTCCTTCCGGTATTATTAGTAGTGATGTTCCGGCATCCATGCCATGTATCCTTCTGTGTTTTTATTTTGGAAATGTACGGATCGGATCAGGAAGATCAAAATGGCTTATAATGTGTGGAGACAATTATATCCCTGAATATTTATATACATATTGTGGCTTAACATCCAAATTTATTGGAGGTGTATATTTTTCTACCTTTTAATGGTTTAGGTGTATATTTTTCCAAAAAAATAGTTTAGGTATTGTCAACACCTGACTAATATAAGAATTCGGCTAATTTTACGCAGAAGACTGGCTGGGAAAAAGGACCAAAAAGGGCCCAATAAACCTCTAAAATATATCCCAAGAATATGTCTAACGGGAAGGTTCCCGAGCCACAGTAACCCGAGGAATGATATCACTCGAGTAATAAGGGGATTTGCGGATTAATATCCCAAACAACAATAGTCCAAGCAACTGTACTCAAGGAACACACCGTTTCATAAAGAGACAAACCTTTTCGTGATTAGACATGACCATCCGCAAGTGGAGGCATCCTCTCCCCACCAGCTGCATCTCTACCGAATTGACAAGACTATTCACCGCACCACTTGCACATCTATAAATAAGATCTCTTGTATCTGTAAACAGACACTCAACGTCAATCAAATCCAATTTATTTTCTTTATTTTCCTTTTTATTGCTTTCTTTACCACCTTCCTAGATATGTAGAAGCCCTTAGTCCGTTTAAGGCAAATGAAGCCCTTGACCCATTTAAGGCAAACCAAAGCCTTTGACCCGCTCAAGGCAAATCAAAGCCCTTGACTTGGTTCAAGGCATGGATAGTCCTCATCCCGCCTTTCGACCTTGAAAGGCACCGTCCAGAGGATCAAGAGTTACCCCAGACGATGGTAACAGGTATATAAGTGGATATTTCAAGTAGTTAGAGTGTATAAAATTGAAATTGCTCTAGATATTTAAAGAGTCAATTCACACGTATTTTTTAAGGCAATTTCTGCTGCCAAATTTTTTACATTTGAAATTTCAAGTTTTTTAAAATTTACTGATCATTTTTCCCATGTGACTGTAAGTACTGTATCAAATTTTGTCTGTTTTGAAACACTATTGTTAAGCACTGTTCATAAGCTTTGTTCTAATAGTATATTGTTCATAATCTCACTTATGTTTATATTATACTCAGAATAATTGCCAAAAAATCCAATTTCTTGTCATCTTTCTTTGATCCGTCCCCTTCGAATTTTTTGCCCCTATTAGTCCGCTTCTTTTGCTAATTAAAACCAAATACATCCTAAACTCACTAATCTAAGTTAATTAGAGATTTAATGAAAAAATTGCCAAAAACGTCTATTTTCTTGTCGCTTTGTCTGAATCCATACATCCACAACAACACTTGCAACTGTTTTGACCATTGTATTAAATATATTCTACTTTATGTATTATATATATATATATCTTTAAGTTTCTGCAGTCTACATTATACTGTCACAACTACAAGTAAGATGTTTTAAATGCATACTATATTCTAATGTCAAACATCAAGAAACCTAATTAGATGCATTACATATTCTCATTATAATGCCATCGAACATTAGGTTCGAAATTACGTATTCTATCGAAGTCTTCATTTAAAACAAAAATAAACATGTAACTATTGACACAACCAAAGTGGACTCAATGGCAAGCTAGTGGAGTGGTCATCCAAGATAAGAAGCAATTGAGTATAGAAATTGTCAATGTGAAGGAAATATTTTAGAGAGTGGATGAATTTGTAGAGTAGTCAGATGTTGAAAACTTAATTGGTTGGAGTTGATTATTGCCTTTTTCTAAAAAATTATTGAAATGAAGTATCCTTACGTCTGGATCTGCTATCCAGATGCCAACATGGTTGATTTTTTATTTTTTATTTTAAAGAAATAAGGAGGTTGTCATTTGTAATGGTAGTAATGAGTAAGACTTAATGTCATCGATTTGCCATGCATTTCTATTTGAAGGAAGATGTCGATGGTCGATGGAATATTTAATTTCGAATCTAATGTTTGATGGTATTGTAATGAGGATATGTAATGCATACGGGAATATGATATGCATTGAAAACATCTTACTTGTAGTTATGACATTATAATGTAAACTGTAGAAATAAAAAAGAACAAAATACAATGTATAAAAGTATAATATATTTAATGCAATGGTCACAACAGTTTGAGCCAATTATTTTACAGAGGTTGTAGAGGACGGATTCGGACAAAATGACAATAAAATAGATGTTTTCGGTAAATTTTTGATTAAATCTCTAATTGACTTGGATTAATGAGTTTATGACGAATTTAGTTTTAATTAGCAAATGAAGTGGACTAATAGGGGGAAAAAATTCGAAGGGGGCGAATCGGGCAAAAATCACAAGAAAATTGACATTATTTTTGCAATTATTCCTATTATACTCCCTCATTCACATTTCAGATGTTTCAATTGGACTTTTTACACTTTTTTTTTTATTAATTATGCATGTTTGACCTAATTTTTTTTTTTGTTATATAGGGTAAAATATAGTCAAATGAGATCTGGTTGGATTCAACTTTTCGTATAGTTTGACAATATATTTCCTCCATTTTTTTAAATGTAATATTTTTCATTTGCACGTATGCCAATGCACATTTTCAACGATTAATAACTCAAATTCGGTACGAGTAAAATTTCTGAAAATTTGATATTTAAAAACTACAAAATGAGACGAATCCAACAAGATCTCAGTTGGCTATATTTTATCTTCTATAACTATAACAAAAATAGAAGTAAAAGTGTTACAATAAACAGTAAAAAAGGTCAAAACGTGAAACTTAAAAAAAGACGGAGGTAGTACATTTTTTCAAATTTTTACTTCTCTATATTTTAAGATATTAATTGTTAAATAAAAATATTGTACATTTTTGCAACCTAACGAGAAGAGGGAAGAGATTATATAGATATAGGATCTATTTGGGGATTAACTGTTAGCTGTTAACTGATTCTGTAAGTAATAATTAGTTAAAATTAGCTGTTTGACAATTTCAAGACTAACTTTTTGCCTAGAATCAGCTAAAATTCAAAATACTGCTATTTGCAACGGTTTCAAAAAGATCTGATTAAACATTATTTTAAGTTATTTTTCTTTTTAAATAAGCTAATTTATCTCATATTATTTCATAAAATAGCTTATTTACAGCTGTTTTGGATACAGGGCCATAGATTTTTGTTTGTTTATCTATAGATAATACCAGGGGTGTGAACGAGCGATCCGAGCCCGAATAGTCGTAATATCAACTTGAACTTATAAGAATTCAAACCAAGCATTGACCGAGCTTTGATCGAATCGAACCGAGCTCGAACAATATCATTTTCATTCTCGTAATAATTTACAAAAGGAATTATATTTAATATATTTGCATACCTCTATATATTTATATTTAATAATATTTATTTAATCTTTAAAAAATTTTAAAAATATATATTTAATTAATAATATTTTTATATTTTAAAAATTAAAAGATATAAACAATAATAAGATTTATACTTTAAATATTTTATAGTATAATTTTTACATTTACTAATAAACAAATATATATATATATATATATAAAATTAAACCAAACCTATTATCGAACTTTCGAGTCGAATAATAATTAGTTCGACTTGTGATTATATGCGAGCTGAACTCGAGCTTGAATCCAACCAATTTTTGAGTTGAGCTTGAACCACACGCCTATTTTGGCCGAATCGAGCTCACAATACCATTATTATGGATCTGGCATAATCGAACGTGCGCCGTCGCCCACTCTTTTTTAGTTCGCTGCCCGTCGCCTCGTAGTTATATATAGGGGGTTCAGTTATGGTGCGATTGAAAAATCCGCAGCATATCAAGGCGAAAGTCTGGAGCGTTGATTTCAAATCCAAGGGTTGTAAATGAAAAAGGGTAAAGTTGTCGAACAAAATATGTAACGGAAGGTATAACCCTATATTTAGTATGTTATCAATCTAATATTTGGTAAATCATATCAAATATTTGGTAATCTATATCTATAATCAAGAATATTTATTAAATAATAAAATAAATTTATTACGTATAGCATTTCAACGATATACAACGATGTTACCAAAATTATTTCAGTAATGCTACAAAAAATATTACAGTGGCCCTACCTAAAAGAATTCAGCGACTACACCAAAAAGAATTCAGCGACAATACCATGTAGAATTCAGCGATGCTACCACATAAAATTCAACGATGTTACCAAAAATAATTCAGTGATGCTACCAAAGAATATTTCAGTGAACCTACCTTAAAGAATTCAACAACCACCACAAGAAGAATTCAGCGACACTATCAAGAACAATCCAGTGATGCTACCACATACAATTCAGCGATGTTACCAAAAAATATTCAGTGATGCTACCAAAAAATATTTCAGTAAGCATACATAAAAGAATTCAACGACTACACCAAGAAGAATTCAACTACACTATTAAGAACAATTCAGCGATGCTACCATTTACAATTCAGCGATGCCACCAAAAACAATTCAACGATGTTTTCATCAACAATTCTGTAACACCCCGATTTAATTAACACATGATTAATTTAATTAATTGTGGTTAATTAACAAAGGATTTATTATATGAATATTTTGTAGGTATGATTTTAATGATGTGGAAGAATAAGTGGGTTCAAACCCACAAGAGAATAAGAGCTCAAGTGCTCAAGTGAGTGCATTATGGTTTATATGGCTCAAGACAAGTGGAATAACCCATTTTCCTGACCCGACCCACGACCCATGACCGACCCGGGTCCATTTGAGAGATAAAAATCTGGTCTTGAGTTGGAAGAATCATTTTCACTCTTCAAGTTTGCCCTCATTCCCGTCACTTTGTAAAGAGGAGCTAGGGTTGATACCAAATGCCCTTAAATCCATGATTTCTAGCTCAAATCAAGTGGGGGTTCCATTATACTACCTAAGGTAAGTAATTTCCACCAATTATTTCATGTTCTTGAAGAGTTTTGAGGTGGGTTTTGAAGGGTGCAAGAATAGTGGCGGGATTAAGTGATTTTGGTTGAATCTTTTGTAGATTGGTTTGTGTGTGAGCTTGAATCCTTGCTTGAGGCTTGCAAATTAGTTGTGGGAGTTGAGGTAAGTCTTTAGCTTGCTTTTGGTGGTGGTAATTTCAGTTTTGGAGTCTCCATGGGTGCATGTTGGAAGAAGTCTTGTTCTTGAGTGGATTTTGATGTCTTGGTATTGATTCTTGTATTGTAGCATGCAATTGGTGTTGGGGAGCTTTGGAGGACTGTTATTGAAGACATTTGGTCATCTAAATCCAAGGCAATAGTAGGATTTAGCTCATAGTGGGGGAAAAATGGAAGAAGAATCGAAGGGGAACGCAGAACAGCGTTTGCTGTTCTGTTTGTGCTCAGACTGGGCGCCACCAAGCCTTGGCGGCACCGAGAAACGATCTGGAGCGCCAATTCGGCGCCCCTGTTCACTGGGATTCAGACCCAGGCGCCACCATCGGCTCTAACTTACTCGTTTCTGATCCGATTTTCGCAAACCATATATGAATCTGACCCTACTCGAAATAAGGATTTCAAATATGCAATCGGAATTCAGATATAATGACTCTTTCAAAAATTTAAATTAGGAATTTATAACCCGAGGGTGTCCCCTGCGTGTCGATTCGCTGTTTTCTTCCATTTCTCGTTCCCTTTCGTATTTTATCATTTCTCACTCGTTTCTAGGCTTATAAAAATGTTTTATAATGGTCTAATCATTGTTGGTATCCATATTATGATTGTTGGTATTGACCTTGTGGGATCTTCTATGCCTTAGAAACTAGGGAATTCGAATGAGCATTGAACTTAACTCTTGTAACTGTGTTGCGAGCCGATATATGGGGTTTGGCTAACCCGGGAAAAATGAACCTTAGTCGTTGGACTTGTGATATATGAATTTATGCTGCGAATCTTGAGATTGGGCATGTGAGTTATGTTTATGCGATGTATGTGAATTATGCTTTCGAGGATACAAATATCATGTCTTTGCTTTCAAGTGTTAACTGGGCAAGCTTGACTATTTGATTATCTTGGGCATACCTATTGTGATGATTATATGTTTATGCTTTCGAGAACTATGTTCTGGGCATGTAGGCTTTCGAGAGCGAGATGCTCTGGGCCAATACCCGCTAGATGTGGTTCGATCCTTGGGGATGCCACTCTGTAAGTCCACTTACCCCTTTATGCATGTAGTGTTCACGGCGGGGGCACTGTAGGTATCTCTTCCAACCATTAAGGTGAGGTGGAGCCTTAATGGGGAAGAATGCCGACCATGGTATTAGGATGCGCGCTAGGCATACTTATGTGCTGCATTTATGGTAGATAGACACTTTAGGTCATACCATTCATCTCATCATCCATCATTCATCTTATTATTGTTTTGCAGTGTATGACGTGGTTGAAGCACCGGTATGGGACGGTGTGATGTTTAATTATTTAATTATGCTATTATAAACTGTTAATTAACCTCTAAAATCTTGTTTCCCCGTTTGCCCAGCTAGTTCTACTCTTGCTCAGTACTTTATGTACTGACACCTTGCATTTTGTCTTTCTTATAGATACTCCCGAGGAGGACGCAGAGCAAGATCATGGATATGGGTTTGGGGCTGAGTGATCTTATAGGATTGTATTGATATGTCTTGATTGAGTTGCTGTATTAGACTCTATGTTATCTAGCTGTGACTAGCTTATTATTTCTAAGCATTATCTGACTGTTTGGATTGGTTTGAGAACCATTATTTTGTATTCCCCTGTATACTTGGTATTTGGACAGGTTAACGCGAGTACCGAGGTGAGGTATTGTATGTGGCTTGTAGCCGAGACTTGATGATTATGTGATAGACATGTTTCTGTTGCTTACTCTGTTACTCTATTGTTATTCTCTGTTGGATTTTCTGATTACCAGGCTTCGTGTTATTGAACTTAAATTGATTAGCCAACAGTTTAAGTGAGGTAACACGACAGTGACGTCTGCAAAAATTGGTTTAAAATTTTTGGGGCGTTACATGTTGGTATCAGAGCCATGTGTGCTCTTATATGCTTAGAACTTTGACACAAGTATGTGGTGAGGTGTGTGGGGGAATGCATATAGTATAGGATTTGCATCTGATTATGCTTATATTCCTGTTGCCTTGCATTATTTTTGGGATAACTGCGTCCCTTATTGGATTGAGTTTTGGTTTGTGAGCCAAACCACGATCAATCTATAAGAATATCCCGAGAGATCTATACTTACTTAATTGATATTCGGTATCATTACCGAATGTTACTCAATGGTTTGTTATGTTTGAGTACAGGATACCGTCACGCAGAGTTGGAAACCGAGAGGCGAGAAACGCCTCATAGCAATTCGGGACCAATAATTTGTGACGATGGGCAGTATAATGTCGTTGAAAGAATGACATCTCTAAAGAGAAGGGCCTTCATTCAGATGAACTGTTGGGAGTTGATGGGGGACTTCGCCTTGAGGACGAACCAGTTTCACCATCTCTGCCACTAAGGCCTATGCCTTTCGATTCCGTTCAACTTATGCCACAGATGTTTCAGTTATGCAGAACATTAATCAGGGACAGAGAGTCGATCTAGTTCATCCCGATAGGCATCTTGTGGATTCAGCGTTACGTTGGTGGCGAACTTGTGAGAATGAGTTTGCGAAGAGATCAAGATTCACTTGGGAGGCGATCTGCTATGCCTTGCGATCTCATTCTAAATCCCTCAGATGATGGAGTTCCTCACTTTGGAGCAAGTGGTGACCTGTCAGTTCAGAATATTACCAGCGCTAAGTGGAGCATGTTGTGTTATTGCAAGTCATTATAAGGATAGTGCCACATATTGTTGAATGTGTAGGTACTATACTAGTTGACAACGTGCTAAACTCGGGCGCCGTGTTCACTTATTTCCTCGGATATTATATCCGAGCACCGGATGAGACCTCTGATAACTTATCATCTTCTGTTTCATTACCATCTGGTGATCTAATACGAAGTGAACGGATGGGACCCAATGCACGTATAACTATAAAGGATTCGGGAGTTCAGCACTGACCTCATGGTGCTAGACTTGGCGGATTCCGATCTCATACTGGGAATGGATTGTTGTCCAAGTACCAGGCTTGGTTGGATTTCGTAGTACCAAGAATATCTTTCGTCAATCAAGAAGGTGAGGAAGCGATCTATTACCCTAATGTTCGAGTTGTATCCTCTATGTCTTTTGCGGTATTAAACAGAAAGGGGTACCCGGCGCATATAGTCTATGTGCACGAGATCACACCACCTACATCAAGGCCAGCAGTGTCACGAATTCCTATCATCTCGGAATCTTCCGATGTAATTCCGATCAGATACCCAGGAGGTAGAGTTGCCATAGGTTTGGTGCCAGGCTCACGCTGTTTACCAAGGATCCTTATTGTGTGGCTCCTGCAGAATTGAGGGAATTGAAAGAGCAGCTCAAGGAGTGTAATACCCCGTAAGAATGCATAAGCATTTATTTTTGAAACCCGAATAGTTTGTATCCCAAATAAACAAATTCAAATTGTTTTGAACTACGTCATAGCTTGATCCCTTCACAGGGTACGTAGGCAACTCGGAAATTTCAATTCTGGGTTCAGTCAAACAATAATCAAACAACAGACAATCAACAATCGAACAATAATTCAATAACACAATATCGCAAAATAATAAAATAAACAAAAGGACCCTAACTCTTAGCGCGAGAAAATCCGAAACACAACTTCGAGGACGAAGTTGATTCTTAAGGGGGGTAGACTGTAATACCCCAGATTTTTATCAACGTCCAAAGGAATAAAATTTATTCCTATCAATGTCGAAATATCTCCGAGAAGAAGAAAATAATTTATCACAATAAATTATTGCTCGGAAATGAAACGCCGATAGATTCAAAATTCAAAATGGAATAAAAGAGGGAAAGGAAACCCGGAGATATTCCATGAATTGAGTCAAAATAATTGGAATTAAATTCAAGAAGGAAAACAATTCTAATTCCAAGAACCCGTGAAGTCGGAAGAAATTTAATTACACAAGTTATTGCACGGGAGCCAAAGGACGCGAATTAGAAGCCGACAAATCCGAAACCGACGGACTTAAGATTTCGAACATGAAATCAATTTAAGTCGGAATAAATTTAAGTTAGGAATCCTAACCCGAGAACGACCCGAAAAATCGAGCCCGAAAACGTAGGAGGACAGAAGTCCGAAAGAGAGGCGAGAAGGCCCGACGGAATGCACGGCCCGGCATGGACCGCAGCCCAGCCGGGGCTGGCGCGGTGGCCGGGCGGTTTTTCCCTAAAAACCGCGCCAAAGGCGCGCCAAATAGCAGAAGGCGATCGTATTGCGGATTTCGACGATTTCTTACCTTATTTTCGACCCCCGACTTTGGAAACTCAATCCCGATCGAGGGAAGGAGTATATGGACGGGTTTGAGGGGATTGGACACTCACAATGAACCCTAAATTTCGAAATGGCAGCCCCCATTCCTCCCAAACTCTCAAAACTTCTCCCTTGTTCATCCAAAACCGATCCGACGACTTTCCGATCACTTTCCGGCGACGAAAATCGACGAAGAAGACATGGAGAGCAACATTTCTAGTGTTCCAGATTGTGGTAAGTTGTCCATAGGTTTTCGTTTAAGTTTACGAATCCAAAAATCCGATCTAACCCTAGATTTTTACGTTCGATTTCGTTTCGGGGCCAACGGAAAGGAGACGGAGTAATTGGGACGTATTCGAAGCAAGCGTGGGCGCCGCGATCAATCCAAACCATCCTAGACATCATCCCCACTGTAAGTTAATACTTACTTGGTTTTGGGTGACTTAAAATGCAACCAAACGTGTGGATTTAATAACTCTAAAATCTGTCAACACAAAAAACCTTCGGCGCAACAATTTTGTGTGAATTTTGCGAACCCTTAAAACTACTCAAACGGAAAAACTTAAAACATGAAAAACGTTCCTAAGACATAGATCTAGTTCGTGTAAAATTTTCATAATTTTTCATTGTGTTTTGATATCCAAAAACGGCCGATAACCAACCTGCCTTGAGATTCGAACTTGAAACTGGGACAGATTTGAAATCGAATCAAAACCCCTATTTCGAGAGTTCAAACCGAAAAACTCAAAACCAGACTTTTGATCCTAACACATAAATCTAGGTTGTGTAAAAATTTCAGACATTTTCGTCAATGTTTGCTATTTCAAATCGCATCAAACATAAACTGCCTTGATAAGACTTTTCGAAATCTGACTGTGTACATGTCCGAACTTGATGAGCATGTTTCTATATTTTCTAGTCCGATTTGATCTTTGCAATCTAAATGAAAGTTGTAGATAATCATGTCTAGTATGTGCATATAAAATTTCAGAATTTTTGGAGTCAATTTGATATGTTAAAAAGTCAAAACTTTGAACTGTGACAAACCTGAGTCCGGACAGAATTCTGGTTGCGTAATAAACTCGATTTTTGGACATGTCTCCTCAACTTATTTCGAAAACGTTAAAACATGAAAGTTGTTCGTTAGGACGTTTTTGATTTACTGTGAAAATTTCAGATTTTTCCGACTTGAAATGAATTTTTGAATTAAAAAGGCGTAAACTGTAACGTCAAATGATTTTAAATCGAAGAGATTTTGAAATATCGAAACAAACGGTCGAGACCTTGAAATACGATATATCTATACTTTTGAAAAATCCCGTTACACTAAATTAAAACATATGGGATACTTGGCTATGTAGGGGGTGAGTGCTCGGTAGAGTGCCCCTCTAGCTTTTCGCATCGTGCCTAGACGGACGAGTGTGACCTATGTAGGGGGTGAGTGCTCGATGGAGCGCCCCTCTAGCTTTTCGCTTCGTGCCAAAACGGCCGAGAGTGACCGACGTAGGGGGAAATGCTCAATAGAACGCCCCCTAGCTTTTCGCTTCGTGCCAAAACGGCCGAGGGTGAATGTTATGAGAAACTGTGCCAAAACGGCCAATGAAATACTTGAAATACGACACGGCTGCGGCCGCCGGATCACCGGCTATACAAGATACTTACGACACGGCTGCGGCCGCCGGATCACCGGCTATACAAAATACTGAGAAATGGTTACGTAACGGGAAAATAAAAGATTTAATGTTTTTAAGTATTTATTTATTTATGCCCGTCTTTAAATTATGCATTTAAAATTATGTCTTTAAATTTTCATATCTTAGTAAATTGTTATTATGGATTAAATGCATGTTCAAGTACACAATTAACTTATTAATTTTAAATTGATAGATGAGTTGTTTGTATGCATGCCTCGGAGTAAAAATTTAATTATTTAATTAAACCTCTTTATACGTGTGTAAAATTATGATCTTGTGGAAATCCTTGTCTTTTCAAATATGTAATTAAATTATTATTAGATGAATAAAATTTAAATCATGTCTTGTATGCACATGTTTTTTTTGCTTAAATCTAATTAAAGATTTTTGAAACCCCTTGATCATAGTAGGTGTTAACTTACTCAGCACGTTTTGCTGACCAAACCACATTTTCCCTTTTTCTTTCAGAGTATGAGGATTATGCATCATCATATGCATACATGGGAACATTCGGGGAAAACTCTATTTTTAAATTCCTGCATTTAATTACAACTTGCATGAACGGGCCTGTTTAACCCGTGTTTTGGCCATGTCGGCCCTATACTTAAATTCCGCTGCATTATACATATGTAAATATTACTTTCCGCTGCAACTTTGATATTACGATTTTTAAATTATATTATAATGGGCTGTTTGAATATTTTAAATTCTGAAAAACCATAGCCTTGCATCTCTTTAGCAAGCTCGGAGAAACCGTGTCTTGCTAGGGAGGTGTGGCGGTGACATCCCGGCCTGGGTTATCAAATCCGGGGTGTTACAAAGTGGTATCAGAGCCCGGACTATTTTTAAAACTAGTATTATTATTTTTAAACTATTACGAGTATTACTTTTAAACTAATATTATATTTAAAAATCCATTATTATTTTAAACTAACATTTTTGAGCCCAAATTTTTTTTCTAAGCCTAACTTTTAGCCCAAATTTATTATTTTAAATCCCAAACCTTTTTAGCCCAAAATTTATTTTTCCTAGCCCAAATCTTTAGCCCAATATTTAATTACTATGTTGGCCCAATTATTTTGTCCCAATAACCTTGTTTTTACTTAAAGCCCAAATAATTTATTTCCTTCGGCCCAATATAGTGGCCCAAACCTTTTATCCTTATTTTAATCTATCCATGGAATAAATTTTTATTTTTAAAACCCATGGATAAATAGATGCATGCATTAAATTTTTATTGGGGGGATTACATATGCATATGCATACATAAATATCTGACCTTTTTTGTGAATCGTATGTGATACATAACCTTCTCACTCTAGTGTTCGACATGACCTTGAGTCTTGACTTAGAAGCGCTAACTTAAGACTAAAGTTGCCTTAGTCCTAGATCTTGATTCACTTAGGAACTCATCTTCGCGTGCTTAATAACAGAAAATGGCACCTAGGAGAAAGCCGAGGAAAGTAAGTCCAAACGGCACTGACACTGACCTCCCAAGCGCACCTAACAACAATGAGATTCCTCCGAACATAGGAGATCGAGCGCCTCATCGTCCCAACAACATCGATGAACGTTTAAGGATGGTAGAAGAAGTACTCGTAGTATTAGGAAACGCCGAGGTGCATAGGGCACAAGCGGCAATACCTCCGCCAGTAGCTCGAAACAACTATCTAGCTTTGGTAAATCCCTATCAACCACCACACTATGATGGGGAGGAAGATCCCGCCAAACTAGAGGAGTGGATCCGTACGTTCGATAAACTCTTAAACGCTATCAAATGCCCTAATGAGGAAAAGATACATGCAGCAACTTACTACCTAGGAGGTGAAGCCGATGAGTGGTGGCAAAACCTCCAGAGGAAATTAGTGGAAGACGAGAAAGCCTACACTTGGGAAGATTTTAAGGAAGTTCTGAGGGAGAGGTTCTACCCGTTAAGCACTAAAGCGGTGAAGTACGAGGAATTCATCAACCTAAGGCAAGGCGCACAGACAGTGCAAGAGTACTACACCAAATTCAAGGAGCTAGTACGATTTGCTACGAGGCTAGTACCAACTGACTCCGACAAGGCTCAGAAATTTGAGACGGGGTTAAACCTGGCTATTAGGGAAGTGATCACGGGTGTGCACTACTCTGACCCGCAAGCTGTTTATGATCGCGCGGTAGCGGTTGCACGAGTTCAGGGATTGAAGCGGAAGGCGATAGGTGAGTCTAGCCAAGGTCCCCAAGGACAAGACAAGAGAGGTAAGGACCGCGGAGCTGATAATGACTCGGGTAGGAATAACCTTCGCAAAGGCCCAAATGGACCAGCCCAAGGCAACGATGGAGGCAATAATGGAAGGATTTTCACCCGTAAAGGCTACGTGCCCCGATGCCTAAGCTGTAACCAACCTCATCTGGTGAGGGGATGCCCTCAACCCGACACATGCTTCCGATGTGGTCGACGTGAACATCGGATGAAAGAATGTCGAACCCAGATTAAGAATATAACCAAAAGAGATGACCTGGTCGCTGGACCTAACTAGCCACAAATAACCAAGGGGGACTCATGGGACGTTAAATGTGGTAAATAAAGCGGACATACCTGTGCTAGGCAACGATACTCGAACCTTCGTGGGAATGATGTGTAGGCAGTTATAGGGACATAACTGTAATCTTAAGGGGGGAGGATGTAATACCCCGTAAGAATGCATAAGAATTTATTTTTGAAACCCGAATAGTTTGTATCCCAAATAAACAAATTCAAATTGTTTTGAACTACGTCATGGCTTGATCCCTTCACAGGGTACGTAGGCAACTCGGAAATTTCAATTCTGGGTTCAGTCAAACAATAATCAAACAACAGACAATCAACAATCGAACAATAATTCAATAACACAATATCGCAAAATAATAAAATAAACAAAAGGACCCTAACTCTTTGCGCGAGAAAAGCCGAAACACAACTTCGAGGACGAAGTTGATTCTTAAGGGGGGTAGACTGTAATACCCCAGATTTTTATCAACGTCCAAAGGAATAAAATTTATTCCTATCAATGTCGAAATATCTCCGAGAAGAAGAAAATAATTTATCACAATAAATTATTGCTCGGAAATGAAACGCCGATAGATTCAAAATTCAAAATGGAATAAAAGAGGGAAAGGAGACCCGGAGATATTCCATGAATTGAGTCAAAATAATTGGAATTAAATTCAAGAAGGAAAACAATTCTAATTCCAAGAACCCGTGAAGTCGGAAGAAATTTAATTACACAAGTTATTGCACGGGAGCCAAAGGACGCGAATTAGAAGCTGACAAATCCGAAACCGACGGACTTAAGATTTCGAACATGAAATCAATTTAAGTCGGAATAAATTTAAGTTAGGAATCCTAACCCGAGAACGACCCGAAAAATCGAGCCCGAAAACGTAGGAGGACAGAAGTCCGAAAGAGAGGCGAGAAGGCCCGACGGAATGCACGGCCCGGCATGGACCGCAGCCCAGCCGGGGCTGGCGCGGTGGCCGGGTGGTTTTTCCCTAAAAACCGCGCCAAAGGCGCGCCAAATAGCAGAAGGCGATCGTATTGCGGATTTCGACGATTTCTTACCTTATTTTCGACCCCCGACTTTGGAAACTCAATCCCGATCGAGGGAAGGAGTATATGGACGGGTTTGAGGGGATTGGACACTCACAATGAACCCTAAATTTCGAAATGGCAGCCCCCATTCCTCCCAAACTCTCAAAACTTCTCCCTTGTTCATCCAAAACCGATCCGACGACTTTCCGATCACTTTCCGGCGACGAAAATCGACGAAGAAGACGTGGAGAGCAACATTTCTAGTGTTCCAGATTGTGGTAAGTTGTCCATAGGTTTTCGTTTAAGTTTACGAATCCAAAAATCCGATCTAACCCTAGATTTTTACGTTCGATTTCGTTTCGGGGCCAACGGAAAGGAGACGGAGTAATTGGGACGTATTCGTAGCAACCGTGGGCGCCGCGATCAATCCAAACCATCCTAGACATCATCCCCACTGTAAGTTAATACTTACTTGGTTTTGGGTGACTTAAAATGCAACCAAACGTGTGGATTTAATAACTCTAAAATCTGTCAACACAAAAAACCTTCGGCGCAACAATTTTGTGTGAATTTTGCGAACCCTTAAAACTGCTCAAACGGAAAAACTTAAAACATGAAAAACGTTCCTAAGACATAGATCTAGTATGTGTAAAATTTTCATAATTTTTCATTGTGTTTTGATATCCAAAAACGGCCGATAACCAACCTGCCTTGAGATTCGAACTTGAAACTGGGACAGATTTGAAATCGAATCAAAACCCCTATTTCGAGAGTTCAAACCGAAAAACTCAAAACTAGACTTTTGATCCTAACGCATAAATCTAGGTTGTGTAAAAATTTCAGACATTTTCGTCAATGTTTGCTATTTCAAATCGCATCAAACATAAACTGCCTTGATAAGACTTTTCGAAATCTGACTGTGTACATGTCCGAACTTGATGAGCATGTTTCTATATTTTCTAGTCCGATTTGATCTTTGCAATCTAAATGAAAGTTGTAGATAATCATGTCTAGTATGTGCATATAAAATTTCAGAATTTTTGGAGTCCATATGATATGTTAAAAAGTCGAACTTTGAACTGTGACAAACCTGAGTCCGGACAAAATTCTGGTTGCGTAATAAACTCGATTTTTGGACATGTCTCCTCAACTTATTTCGAAAAAGTTAAAACACGAAAGTTGTTCGTTAGGACGTTTTTGATTTACTGTGAAAATTTCAGATTTTTCCGACTTGAAATGAATTTTTGAATTAAAAAGGCGTAAACTGTAACGTCAAATGATTTTAAATCGAAGAGATTTTGAAATATCGAAACAAACGGTCGAGACCTTGAAATACGATATATCTATACTTTTGAAAAATCCCGTTACACTAAATAAAACATATGGGATACTTGGCTATGTAGGGGGTGAGTGCTCGGTAGAGTGCCCCTCTAGCTTTTCGCATCGTGCCTAGACGGACGAGTGTGACCTATGTAGGGGGTGAGTGCTCGATGGAGTGGCCCTCTAGCTTTTCGCTTCGTGCCAAAACGGCCGAGAGTGACCGACGTAGGGGGAAATGCTCAATAGAACGCCCCCTAGCTTTTCGCTTCGTGCCAAAACGGCCGAGGGTGAATGTTATGAGAAACTGTGCCAAAACGGCCAATGAAATACTTGAAATACGACACGGCTGCGGCCGCCGGATCACCGGCTATACAAGATACTTACGACACGGCTGCGGCCGCCGGATCACCGGCTATACAAAATATTGAGAAATGGTTATGTAACGGGAAAATAAAAGATTTAATGTTTTTAAGTATTTATTTATTTATGCACGTCTTTAAATTATGCATTTAAAATTATGTCTTTAAATTTTCATATCTTAGTAAATTATTATTATGGATTAAATGCATGTTCAAGTACACAATTAACTTATTAATTTTAAATTGATAGATGAGTTGTTTGTATGCATGCCTCGGAGTAAAAATTTAATTATTTAATTAAACCTCTTTATACGTGTGTAAAATTATGATCTTGTGGAAATCCTTGTCTTTTCAAATATGTAATTAAATTATTATTAGATGAATAAAATTTAAATCATGTCTTGTATGCACATGTTTTTTTTCTTAAATCTAATTAAAGATTTTTGAAACCCCTTGATCATAGTAGGTGTTAACTTACTCAGCACGTTTTGCTGACCAAACCACATTTTCCCTTTTTCTTTCAGAGTATGAGGATTATGCATCATCATATGCATACATGGGAACATTCGGGGAAAACTCTATTTTTAAATTCCTGCATTTAATTACAACTTGCATGAACGGGCCTGTTTAACCCGTGTTTTGGCCATGTCGGCCCTATACTTAAATTCCGCTGCATTATACATATGTAAATATTACTTTCCGCTGCAACTTTGATATTACGATTTTTAAATTATATTATAATGGGCTGTTTGAATATTTTAAATTCTGAAAAACCATAGCCTTGCATCTCTTTAGCAAGCTTGGAGAAACCGTGTTTTGCTAGGGAGGTGTGGCGGTGACATCCCGGCCTGGGTTATCAAATCCGGGGTGTTACAAGGAGTTACTTGATAAAGGCTACATACAGCCGAGCAGCTCACCTTGGGGGCACCAATGATTTTTTTTTCAAGAAGAAGGACGGGAGTTTGCGAATGTATATTGACTGTAGTTGGCTTAATCGGGTCACGATCAAGAACCGTTATCCACTGCTGAGGATTGATGATCTATTTGATCAATTGGAGGGCGCTTTTACGTTTTCTAGGATTGATTCGAGATCGGGGTATCATCATATTAGAGTGGCAGAAAGAGATCGTGAAAAGACAGCATTCCGGACACGATATGGCCACTTTGAGTTCACGGTGATGCCGTTTGGATTGATTAATGCCCCAAGAGTTTTAATGGAATTGATGCACGTTGTGTTGAGACCATGGCGGGACGTGTCGTGGTTATTTTCATTGACGATATCTTGGTATACTCTCCCGATTTACAGATGCATAAGAAGCATCTCAGAACAATTTTGCAGGTGCTCAGGGAGCGTAAGTCGTAAGTCAAGCTTTCGAAGTGTGAATTCTGGCCGGATAAGGTGGCTTTTCTTGGACATATCATTTCTGAAGAAGGAATTTCTACAGGTCCAGCTAAGGTGGATGACCGTGTTGGAGTGGAATCCACCCACTTATGTCAGTGACGTACGTAGTTTCCTTGGGTTAATAGTATACCCCAGGAGGTTCATTGAGGGTTCACGAGTATTGCTAGACCCCTGACTCAGTTGTTGAGGAAAGATGTACCTTTTCAATGGAGTGAGGATTTCCAGGAGGCGTTTGTCCTATTAGAGGAAAAGGTGCAGAAGCTCCAGTTTTGGTGTTGCTCGACGAATATGGGGAATATGAGGTATACACCGATGCATCTCATCGAGGGCTTGGATTTGTACTTATGCAGAATGGCAAGGTGATTACATATGCATCCAGGCCATTGAAGCCTCACTAGTTGAATTACTCGACTCACGACTTGGAGATGGCAGCGGTCGTGCATGCATTTGAAGATCGGAGACATTATCTCTAAAAAGTGCCAAGTGCCAAATCTAGTCCACTCATAAGAATCTTAAGTGTTTTTACACTACAGATAAGATGATTGGGAGGCGAAGGTGATGGGTGGAGTTCTTGCAGGATTATGACACCAGCATTCAGTACATTGAGGGAAAGGCGAACCGAGTGGCTGATGCACTTAGCAGGAAGGGACACATGCTAAACACTATTGCTCTTCCTTGTCGTTTGTGGAAAGAGTTGGACAAAGGAGGAAATTGTGGCAATCCCTTATGGTGTGAAGACGAGATTGAATGCTATGACAGCGATGCCTTCACTACTTGAGGAGCTCAGATTGAGCCAAGCTTTGAGTCAAGAAAGGATGCACTTGAGAGCTAAGATTCAATAAGGCGAGGCAGATGGATTCATGACGGATAGCAGAGGTGTGATCAAGCTTGAGGATCGTTAGTGTGTGCCTTCCGAGGATCAGGCGTTGAAAAGAAAGATTATGGAGGAAGCACATTGTACACCTTACTCTATACATTCGGGAGCAGTGAAGATGTACAAGGACTTGAGACAGACTACTGGTGGAAGGTATGAAGAATGAGGTTGCTGAGTTGTGCCTAGGTGCCCTATTTCTCAGAAGGTTCAGGCAGAACACATGCGACCTTCGGGATTATTGCAACCTTTGGAGATTCCCATGTGGAAGTGGGAGTCCATTGCTATGGATTTCATCACCGGGCTACTTAAGCAAGGAACAGGTTGGACACCATTTGGGTGATTGTAGATCGTCTGACCAAGAACGCGGTGTGGTACCTATGATGTTAATTTGGAGTATGCAGCATTTGACGGGTGCTTACATTCAACATGTGTTTAGACAGTTTGGGGTGCCGAGAGAGATCATTGCAGATAGGGGTTCCTGATTCTTGTCTAGAATTTGGAAGGAATGGCAAGCAGCTTTTGGCACTCAGATTTGTATGAGCACGCCGTGGCGCCCTCAAAGTGATGGGCAGACGGAAAGGACCATCTGAACCTTGGAATATATGTTGAGAGCTCGTGTGATAGATTACCAAGGATTGGGGAGAAACTTCTATCCCTGGTGGAGTTCTCCTACAACAACAGTTACCACGCGAGTATTCGTATGGCTCCTTTCGAGGCCTTATACGGAAGGAAGCACAGAACACCCT
Organism: Hygrophila difformis; assembly: GCA_030278955.1. Taxonomy (NCBI): domain Eukaryota; kingdom Viridiplantae; phylum Streptophyta; class Magnoliopsida; order Lamiales; family Acanthaceae; genus Hygrophila; species Hygrophila difformis. The sequence continues at coordinate 21,825,973 of JAOANR010000010.1, forward strand.
TGTGTTGGAATGATCCTTCAGAGCGAGTGGTGATGGGTCCCGAGCTTATTGAGCAAACCACTACAATGGTGCGAGTGATCAGAGACAGAATCATGGAAGCTCAGGATCGTCAGAAGAGTTATGCAGACCTATCGAGAAGAGATATTGAGTTTGTTTTTGGTGATTGGGTACTTCTGAGAGTCTTACCGATGCAAGGTGTGAGACGATTGGGTAAGAAGAGGAAATTGAGTCCTCGATTTATAGGTCCCTTCGAGATCATCAAGAAAGTTGGGAAGGTGGCCTATCGTTTAGAATTATCAGCTGAGGTGGGAAATGTGCATAATGTTTTCCATGTCTCATAATTAAGGAAATATATTTCCGGTCCCGACAAGATCATCCAACCGGATGAAGTGTAATTGGATGAGAGCTTGGAGTATGAGGAGTATCCCGAGGCGATTTTGGATACAAAAGAGAAAGTACTTTGCAAAAGGTGATCAAGATGGTGAAAGTACTTTGGTCGAGACATGGTGTAGAAGATGCCACTTGGGAGACCGAGAACAATATGTTGGAGCGATATCCTGTATTGAATTTGACTCCAAAACAATGAGATAACCTACTCAATCCATATTCTTGCATTCGAGGATGAATGATCCTAAGGGGGAGGGATTGTAACACCCCGATTTAATTAACACATGATTAATTTAATTAATTGTGGTTAATTAACAAAGGATTTATTATATGAATATTTTGTATGTATGATTTTAATGACGTGGAAGAATAAGTGGGTTCAAACCCACAAGAGAATAAGAGCTCAAGTGCTCAAGTGAGTGCATTATGGTTTATATGGCTCAAGACAAGTGGAATAACCCATTTTCCTGACCCGACCCACGACCCATGACCGACCCGGGTCCATTTGAGAGATAAAAATCTGGTCTTGAGTTGGAAGAATCATTTTCACTCTTCAAGTTTGCCCTCATTCCCGTCACTTTGTAAAGAGGAGCTAGGGTTGATACCAAATGCCCTTAAATCCATGATTTCTAGCTCAAATCAAGTGGGGGTTCCATTATACTACCTAAGGTAAGTAATTTCCACCAATTATTTCATGTTCTTGAAGAGTTTTGAGGTGGGTTTTGAAGGGTGCAAGAATAGTGGCGGGATTAAGTGATTTTGGTTGAATCTTTTGTAGATTGGTTTGTGTGTGAGCTTGAATCCTTGCTTGAGGCTTGCAAATTAGTTGTGGGAGTTGAGGTAAGTCTTTAGCTTGCTTTTGGTGGTGGTAATTTCAGTTTTGGAGTCTCCATGGGTGCATGTTGGAAGAAGTCTTGTTCTTGAGTGGATTTTGATGTCTTGGTATTGATTCTTGTATTGTATCATGCAATTGGTGTTGGGGAGCTTTGGAGGACTGTTATTGAAGACATTTGGTCATCTAAATCCAAGGCAAGAGTAGGATTTAGCTCATAGTGGGGGAAAAATGGAAGAAGAATCGAAGGGGAACGCAGAACAGCGTTTGCTGTTCTGTTTGTGCTCAGACTGGGCGCCACCAAGCCTTGGCGGCACCGAGAAACGATCTGGAGCACCAATTCGGCGCCCCTGTTCACTGGGATTCAGACCCAGGCACCACCATGCCTGGGTGGCACCTAAATGTGGTCTGAGGCGCCACCCTGCCTCCTGTGCGCCCAAAAAACTCACAAACTTGAATCGGTTCTAACTTACTCGTTTCTGATCCGATTTTCGCAAACCATATATGAATCTGACCCTACTCGAAATAAGGATTTCAAATATGCAATCGGAATTCAGAGATAATGACTCTTTGAAAAATTTAAATTAGGAATTTATAACCCGAGGGTGTCCCCTGCGTGTCGATTCGCTGTTTTCTTCCATTTCTCGTTCCCTTTCGTATTTTATCATTTCTCACTCGTTTCTAGGCTTATAAAAATGTTTTATAATGGTCTAATCATTATTGGTATCCATATTATGATTGTTGGTATTGACCTTGTGGGATCTTCTATGCCTTAGAAACTAGGGAATTCGAATGAGCATTGAACTTAACTCTTGTAACTGAGTAATATATGGGGTTTGGCTAACCCGGGAAAATGAACCTTAGTCATTGGACTTGTGATATATGAATTTATGCTGCGAATCTTGAGATTGGGCATGTGAGTTATGTTTATGCGATGTATGTGAATTATGCTTTCGAGGATACAAATATCATGTCTATGATTTCGAGTGTTAACTGGGCAAGCTTGACTATTTGATTATCTTGGGCATACCTATTGTGATGATTATATGTTTATGCTTTCGAGGACTATGTTGTGGGCATGTAGGCTTTCGAGAGCGAGATGCTCTGGGCCAATACCCGCTAGATGTGGTTCGATCCTTGGGGATGCCACTCCGTAAGTCCACTTACCCCTTTATGCATGTAGTGTTCACGACGGGGGCACTGTAGGTATCTCTTCCGACCATTAAGGTGTGGTGGAGCCTTAATGGGGAAGAATGCCGGCCATGGTATTAGGATGCGCACTAGGCATACTTATGTGCTGCATTTATGGTAGATAGACACTTTAGGTCATACCATTCATCTCATCATCCATCATTCATCTTATTATTGTTTTGCAGTGTAGGACGTGGTTCAAGCACCGGTATGGGACGGTGTGATGTTTAATTATTTAATTATGCTATTATAAACTGTTAATTAACCTCTAAAATCTTGTTTCCCCGTTTGCCCAGCTAGTTCTACTCTTGCTCAGTACTTTATGTACTGACACCTTGCATTTTGTCTTTCTTATAGATACTCCCGAGGAGGACGCAGAGCATGATCATGGAGATGGGTTTGGGGCTGAGTGATCTTATAGGATTGCATTGATATGTCTTGATTGAGTTGTTGTATTAGACTCTATGTTATCTAGCTGTGACTAGCTTATTATTTCTAAGCATTATCTGACTGTTTGGATTGGTTTGAGAACCGTTATTTTGTATTCCCCTGTATACTTGGTATTTGGACAGGTTAACGTGAGTACTGAGGTGAGGTATTGTATGTGGCTTGTAGCCGAGACTTGATGATTATGTGATAGACATGTTTCTGTTGCTTACTCTGTTACTCTATTGTTATTCTCTGTTGGATTTTCTGATTACCAGGCTTCGTGTTATTGAACTTAAATTGATTGGCCAACAGTTTAAGTGAGGTAACACGACAGTGACGTCTGCAAAAATTGGTTTAAAATTTTTTGGGCGTTACAAATTCAGCCTCAGCTACGAACATTTTAGGTACGTTTTCATTTAAAGATATATATATATTTATATTGTAGCATAATTAAGTAAATTGGAGTTTATGTAAGATCGATTGATGATATTTGAAATGCATAGAGAAAAAGTAGAGTAAAAGTAGACTGAAGAGACGATCAATTGTTTGTTAACAAAATTAAATCTAACAAATTTACTATTTTAACCTTTAAGTTAATCTCAACCATCAATTTACAAATTGAATTAACGAACTTGATGCACGTACATCAAGTCAAAATGGGCAATTGCACCCTAACTAAAGTGATAGTATATGGGAACAACGCTAGCGCCGCCTCTGCCGTCGTTGTCTTTCTGTTTCCAATCAACCCCCTTAATCGTTGCCCACTGTTCCTCGATTTCTGTCTTCATTTTTTTTTTCGGTGAATGCTGCCGCCGATGGATGTTGTTGAACTCATGGAAGGAATCCTCACCCCCGTTGCTCCTATCATCACATCCGTATGCAAATCCTAGGGGTGAAAGTGGGACGGATAATTCACGCCCGATCCGATGCCGTATTCGATTATATTCGAAATCCGAATTCGAATTTTTATATCCGGCGGATACGGGACCGGATATGGGATTGCCAATATCCGCCCGTATTCGAAAAATCCGAATATCATGCGGATATTATCCGTATTTTCTATCCGAATATCCGAAAATTTATATATTTTATATGTATATTATAATATATTATATTAACTATAAAATAAATAAGTAATACTATATGTATAAATATAATCAAAAGCTTGAAACCATATGTAATTAATGAAATCAAATTATATTAATCAACTCGACTACAACATTAGGTTCTTTGCATCTAAACTCTAGTACGTAACATCTTTTAGTGATGCTATTTAGATGTCTTGAAAAAAATAACTAATGATCTTGGAGTATATTCCGATTTCTCTTAAAAAATTATAAGAAAAAATAATTTTAAAAATTATAAGATTATCCGAATTAAAATCCGAATCCGTCTCGTATCCGTTTCCCGATATATTCGAATTCGTATTTGTATCCGGCCTATTCGTATTCGATTCCGTATTCGACAAAAAAATATGGGATATGATACGGGACGAGTACTATCCGCCCGTATCCGTCCCGTTTTCACCCCTAGCAAATCCTAGAGCTGCAGCCTTCTATGGCCCAGCTCAAACATCTGGATCGCCTCAGTGTAGTCGTCGCCCGATTTAACCACTGACAGGTTCAGCTTTGCCATTTCTTAAATTTAAATTGCCATGGGAAAGTCAATTGACTTGAATTTAACATTTATTATTAGATATTAAATTTGACGTAAAGAAATGAATGAAGATTGTGATTGAGTTCCTACAATTATTTGTTCATCTTGTCGACACCTCTTCGTTATCTGCAATGCAATTTTTAATTGTTGTTTTTTGTTCGAGTATAGCCTTTTCAATTTCTTATTGTTACTGCGACTTTGTTATTGATGCATTTTACACTATAATTCTATAATTCTTCAAAACTCGAATAGTTCTTGATGAAATAAAGCTTCTCTATTTCTCTTATGTTAATAACATGGAATTTGTTCAATATATTTTGTGATGCAGGTCAGAGTCATCTATTGTAGAGGTTGTGTCCAACTTTGATGCGTTATTATATATGTTAAAAATGTTTTTTAATGTTCTTTTAGGTGCACATAATACATCATTACATCTTCCTTAGGAATTGTATGTAAATAAAAGTACCATTGAAATGGTTATCCATCAATTTCTCTGCCACACATTAGATGTTGGATAAAGGAAACATTGCTGCGATGGTTGTAGGCGTGTTTGTGTCATCATAGATGTTGGTGTTTATTGTTGATCATTTTATACATAAAAGTGTGTTGTTTACTTTTCGAAGGGCCTAATTTTAATTTTAGCTCAGGGCCTCTCAAAACTTTGGGACGGCCCTGCCTGCGGGTGCAGTGTGAAAGTCAGAAAATCTAGTTCAATGCATAGCAGATTAGAAAATCTGATTTTGGCACTTAGTTTAGCATCTTCATAGATGGTCTTGTTTTGACAGGAGAGAAAGAGAGTTAAATGTACCTTCATTGATATAGTTTTTTTTTTTTCCTTTTCTTTTTTTTTTTCCTTTTCTTTTTTTTTTTTATGATCTTCAGGAACATCTTTTGCGATGTAATTTTATGGTGAAGAGAGACCTGAGTTTTCATCACTCGTATCTTGCTCTCTTTGACCATTTTGGGTCTAAAGCGGAACGCAACATAGTTTGTCACCTTGTTCACTTCTTCGTGAGGCTCACTGGCCGAGACCAAATATTATGTTCTGAAGAAATGTCTGGTTTGGTTAAGTTTGGAAAAATGTTGGAAATGTTAAGCTTTACAGCGTACAGACAGTTTGTGCAATTTTTGGTTTCTGTATTCTTCTTCCATAGCTCTGAATATCTACTCGTGCTCTTTATCCATGGCAAGGACAGCGTAAATTTGAACTCTTTGTTGATCAGCAAAAGCTACATGTTAGCAATGTTCTGTTCTCTGCTTGAATTCATTTTCGAATTATATTTCTTTCCGGGAATGAAAGACTACTGGCTGGTAAGCAATGTGGGCCTCATCATGGTGATCTTTGGCGAGCTAATACGGAAAATGGCTATAGTGACAGCTGGAAAGTCCTTCACACACCTCATAAGACGATCCCACGAAGATAATCATAAACTGGTCACTCATGGGATATATGCACACATACGACATCCTAGTTACTGCGGATTCTTCATCTGGGCTGTTGGTACGCAAGTAATGCTGGGTAACCCATTGTCAACCCTTGCCTTTGTTATTGTTGTCTGGCAGTTTTTCCATGAGAGGATACCATATGAGGAGTTCTTCCTGAAGCGTTTCTTTGGCAGTGAGTACGAGGAGTATGCGAGGCGGACCCCCTCTGGAGTCCCATTCATCAAGTGAAATGATGGTAAGGTTTTCTTAGCATGTAGTTTTGGGAGAGTTTGCTTGTGTGTCAGGGTAATGTATAGTGATTTTTCTATCATGTCCAAGGTTTTTTGTTCTTATAGTTTCTTGTCGGTTTTGATCTCTTTTGATGCTGTGGATCTAAAGGTGGCCTTTTTCAGGAAGCATATGTGGATTTTGCAGGTCATTAGTTTCAAATCCTTCAACCCAAATACGACAAGGACATTCTAGATTTTAGCTTCTAGGTAGCTGAAGAAATTTTGTGCAGACATTAATTACAATTTTTTACAAATTTGGAGTGCTTATTTATTTGTGCCCGCTGATTGTATTTTACGGAAACGCTCCTCAAGGATTCAAATGAGTTAGAATTTGAAAAATAACAAAGCAAGCCGGCCCACAGCCTGGCTTTTAATCTGTTGCAGTGGACTTAGATAAGCGTCTTGATGGGATGTACTTTCTTTGGTGTGTTTGGTAAATGCTACTCACTTCAACCTACTAATTTTGTCTTACTTTTCTATTTGGTTTGTTCTATTACAATTGTTACATTTCCCTTTTTAGAATATTTTTACTCCCTCAACATCAATCAAAACATCACATCATCTAATTACTTCAATTTTTTTGAATTCAAATAAACATCACATCAACTAATTATCCAACTTTAATAAAATAACTCGTAAAATATCATGCCAAAAGTTTGAGACGATATTACCAAGACAGATGAAGTAGTTTATAGGTTAATTTTTAGCTGATTTTGCGGTTTTTAAATATTTGACCGGGTCAAGCAGCTAATAAACTGATTTGGTAACTAGCTTTTTAAATAGAAGAGTGGTACCAAAAGGAGAATAACTAATGACTAACTGTAAAACATTACCTTTATCTTTTTTGTTACTCATATGGGTTTGTTAAGGAGTTTAGTTTGGAAATTCTAGTGAATATCGATCTTCTTTAAATGTTTATTTGATGTATGCAAGAACCAGACTCAATAGTATGATTTATTAATCCAACGGCCGAATAAAATTGAGTTTGGGATCAATGGCCAAAATTGAAACTGAAGTTCGTAAATACTTCTATTAGGTGTTTTCTTATAAGATGAAGAAAGATGACTGATGTTGAAATATTTTATTATATGCTTGATTTTGGTTGTTTTGATGAAAATATTCGAAGTCCCTGAAATTGTGTAGGAGCTGTTGAAACTGGTTTTTGAACTTGAATATATTTTCTACTAAAGAATATTGTAATGGATAGGGGTGAAAACGAGACGGATACGCCGGAGGTACTCGTCCCGTATCATATTCCATATTTTTGTATCGAATAAAGAATCGAATACGAATAGACCAGATACAAATACGAATTCGAATATATCGGAAAACGGATACGAGACATATTCGGATTTTAACTCGTATAATCTTATTTTAAATTTTTTTTTTTTTATAATTCTTTAAGAGAAATCGGAATATACTCCAAGATCATTAGTTATTTTTTTTTCAAGACATCTAAATAGCATCGCTACAGAATATTACGTATTACAGTTTAGATGCAAAGAACCTAATGATATAGTCGAGTTGATTAATATTCCCTCCGTCCCACTCCAAGTGTCTTGTTACTGTTGGGCACGGGAATTAAGGTAGAGTTGGTTTATGAGTATATAGTGGGGTCCCCATAGTTGTTGGAGGGGAAAATTATTTCTATTTATAGAAAGAAGACATTTGTAATGGGACATTCAAAAATAGTAAGTAGGACATTTGGAATGGGACAGAGGGAGTATAATATATATATATAAATATATATAAAAGCATTAGTGAACAACCTATCCTAAATTTAATGTGGTGTCTCCATTTCAAATTTCTAATTTTTATAAATTTTTGCATTTTTAATTTATTAATTTGAGATTTTCGCATTTATTTATTTATTCATTATAGATTTTCAGTTTTTGAAATATATGGAATTTCTAATTTATATGAAATTTCCAAAATATTCACTTTTAAAAAGATTTGAAAGATTTGAAATTTGAAATTTTGTATTTTTTTATTTATCTATATTATTTTATGTTTTTTAATTTACTAATTTTAGATTTTCGCATTTATTGATTTATTTATTCATTATAGATTTTGGAAAATATATTTATAACTCTATCATCCTATCATGTCATTATATATTCACTTTTAAAAAGTGAGAGATAAAGTTTGAAATTTGTATTTTTATTTATTTATTTTGGATTCTATTATTTTGATTTTTTATTGTATCTATTTTAGATTTTATTATTATGTATTGTTAATTTTATTTATTTTAGATTTTATTGCTATATTTATTAGTTATTAATAAATTTTCAGTTTTTACCCCATAGTATTATTATGACATTAATATGCATTTTTAGTTTTTGCATAGTAAGATTATTATGACGAGTTTCTGCATTGACAATTAAGAATTCTTTGCATTTATGTTTCAATATGGTGATCATATTGTTATGCCAACCTATCAGTTTTGGTTATATTTTTTTAATGTGGTAAATGATGTAATCAAAATGTACACTGCATATCATATTTATTTATTCATGTTAAATATATATTAATATGTATATTGTAATCCCACTTTAGTTTTTAAAAGTTTTGAAATTTCAAATTTATATGAAATTCACATTGTATATGCATGAAATTTATATTTTTAAAAGATACATTAATGAATATACGGAAATGATTTGTATATATTAATCAATGTATATATAGACCATATTTTCAAAAAAAGTATATCACATCTCCTAAAAGTAATATACAAATATATATTTGCTAATTGTTAAAAAAATATGTTTTAAGGGAATTGTGAAAATTCATATTCTATGGATAATTAGTTTAGAGTAATTAATTATTTTCGTAAATTATATTATAAATAGATGAATTTGGTGTATAAAGAGTTATTGGGGGTGCGAATAGATTCATCAGTAAATAAAGAAGGAAAATTTAATTTTTTAATCTATTTTTTAAGAAATACTCCCTCCGTTTTATAATAAGTGTAATACTAGAAAATGATACGAGATTTAAGGTAAGTTATTAAAATTAATTTAGTTGAATAATTACAATAATTGAATAAAAGAATAAGATGAGTCACATTTGACTTTATTCCTTTTGAGTTTTATTTGAATAAATATAAAAAAATTAATAGTTTAAGTATAGTTAGTAAAAATTATTAACCTTCAAAACATTCCAAATATGGTAACTTAAAACTTATTTTCAAATACCCAAAAAAGGAAAGTGTAACACTTAAAAAAAAGAGGTAGTAATTCATTAATCTATATTTTAACAGATTTGCAGTTGAAGAAAAAAACAAATATAAATCTAGATTTGTTAGACATTGAAATACTAATTGCTACAAATTCTATAAGTTTGAAAATTTTCTCTGGAATTCCGGTACTAAATGAAGTTTTAACGTCTGAAACAGATAATCTATTGATACTATAAGAGACATATTAAAATAAGGCAGAAATGAAGGTGGATCATGCTAAACTATTAACTTTGTTGATTGATTAGCAGAATAATGTTTATAATAAAATAATATATGTAGTTGATAGTCATGAGAGTTGATTCTTTTTTCTTTACATGGTGGAACTGACAAGAGATTTATCGATAATTTATCTAGAAAATATTATGTTTAACACTTCGTGGGAGAGGCGATATCGTGCTACATGTAGCATCGAGTGGAATAGCATCCCCTAGAGGTGTCAAGACGGGCTGGCGGGGCGACACGGGCCAAGCCCACTCCAGCCCACCATTTCGCGGGCTTAGGCGGGCTAGGCCCACGGCAGGGCGGGCTAGAATAATCTCAGCCCAGACCAACCCACCGGCGGGTTGCGGGCCAGGCGGGCTAGCCCGCGGTTTTTCATTTTAATTAATAAATTAATTTTTAATTATATAATAAATTGTATAATATTGTTATTTATCCAAAATTCAATATTAAGTAATTTAAAAATTAAATGTATTTTTAATAAAATCTAAAATATTTTAGTTTAATTGTATAGTATTCTTTTTTCGAAAAAAATTAGTTGAAAAAGTAATGTTAAGTAACTAATGTCATATAAAGTGAGCTTTAAAATTATTCTAATTTAATTTAGTTAATATAATTCAATTTATAATTTTTTAAATATATTAACTAATATCAAATTAAAATATATGAATTCAAATAATATTCAACTAATCAATATTCTTACAAATACATATATTATTTAGATTTTCATAACAAACTTAACAAAAAATTAAATAAATTAAAATTTTGGCTTAGCCCGCGGGCTGGCCCGCACCCGCCGCGGACTAGCCCAAGCGACGGCGGGTTCAGGCGGGCTAGCCCGTTTGGGCCCGCTTCCAAACGGGCCTTTATTTCTTCAGCCCAACCCATCCTTTTGGGAGGCGGGGGCGGGCTGGCCCAAAGGGCCAAGCCCATTTTGACAGCTCTAGCATCCCCGTCTCATTCCAAATGTATGACTGCACATTCTAGATTTGTTATTCCACTACATTGTGACGAGAATTCTACATGCAAAAAATTTACCCCATAAAAATATTTAACCTCTCTTCTCATTAAAATGAAACTCATTATTTGGGATGAAAATTCTTTATTGATAGAATAATGGAAAAAAATACCAAAATGGTACCATAACTTTGTCCATTTTCTAATTTGGTACCATAACTATGGAGTCTTCTAATTTGATGCCGTAACTTTGCTAATGATCCCAAAATGGTTCTATTAAGCCTTAATAACTTAATTTGCTGACATGACATATGATTAAGGACTTAGATTATTTTACTTATGCCAACTATGATTCACCTAAGCATTGACTATGTATTGACTACACATGTACATTTAACCTAATTTATGGACCCATCCAAATTCACCCCAAAACCCGTCCCACCCTATTCCCAGACCCGCCCAAATTAGAGCCACAAATTAATTCTGAACAAGGTGGATCTGGAGGATAAGCGGACAGTCCGAATGGAAGATCCAGTGGAGTTTGCAGAGAATCAGGGGTTGTACTTCTTTGAAACGTCGGCGATGAGTGGGGGAAATATGGAGACTGCGTTCTTTAATCTTTTGGAGGAAATCCACAATGTGGTGTCGAAGAAAGCATTGGACAACAACAACGTAGTGAAGCCGAATGTTGGGGAAGCATATCGAGTAGTGATTTGTAAGTTAGCGAGATGAAGAAGTTGCCCACTTATTCTTGCTGAATGGATGAACGATTGATGATGATGATTTTTTATTTGAATGTTTTTTATCTTATATACATAGTGGGAAGAAGAAGATGAAGAATTGAAGGTGGGGTTGCATTTTTCATTTTTAGACTCCAAATTAGATGATTAAGGACCGAATGGACCATTTTGAAGATCATTAGCAAAGTTACGGCACTAAATTGGAAAACTCCATACTTATGGCACCAAATTGGAAAATTAGCAAAGTTACGGTACCATTTAGGCATTTTTCCATAGAATGACTATGAGAACCGTCTAAATTAACCAAATTCCCCATTCGATTTCAGAAGAAAAAATTTTCACTCGCAGTTTATTTTACTATGACAATAAACCAAAAAAAAAAAATCAATGTCAATCTTTAAAGAAGGGTGGACTCTATCTTCAAAAACCAGTTTTTACATATGTCAATGATATGTTGCAATTTCTTGTGTCACTGGAAAGAGGGGACTCGAAGTACTTATATGTAATTAAGATGGATTAACCGATTACAAGAAATGTTTACAATGAAAATTATATATGGCAGAAATTTGCACAATGAATACTTCATGTAGGTGATAGTAATTGATAAAGCTGGTATTGATATTGGAGATGTACAATTAGATGCGACATTCCAGATGATAATTTTATAAACTCTACGGGAGATCATATAACAACAATTGTTGAGAATACTTATACAAATATAAACTGCACCATTTCAAATTCAGATATTTTTAAAGATAGTGATATACTAACTCTTACCAATTTAAATAAAGCTCCAAAGTTAGGGATTTGAGCATGGCAGGAAGTCAGGTGGGCGGGAGCAGGGCTGGAGCATGGCAGGATGGAGGGAGTAAGGACGGTGGTGGTAAGGAAAGTTGGCGAGGCAAGCTGGTAGGGGTTTACGTCGGGAATATGCATGTAGGAGTTCCAATCAACCACATCTTAAGAGACATTAATAGGGTGGCTAAGGTCAGAAACTGGTTCATACCGTCTAGGAGATGGCTGATGACTGGTTACAAGTTCGGGTTCTTCCGATTTCAGTGCAAGGAGGAGGCTGAAGGAGTTATTCAAAGTATGAATGGGAAAATCATTGGGGGAAGGAAGCTTTGGGTTAGATGGGCTCACCCTAGCAGGGTTTCAAGAGGGGATGGAGGTAGGGTTTCTAATCGGGATTTGGGAACCAGAGAGTGGCGCATGAAGACTGGAAACGCCGTGGTGGGGCAGAAAAGTTCAAATAATGCGTGGCGTGATTCGAGATCATACGCTGATGTTATTCGTGGGACGACGGTGAGGGTTTCTAGTGGACAACCGATAGAGGAAGCGGCCCCGGTAAAGTTGGAGGAGGTCATCAGGGATGTGTCATGGCTTGCTAAGTCGGCGGCGGTAACCCTAAGAGATTTCCAGGTTCTCACGGACTTCCAGGATTGGCTGTACCAGGAACATAGTGATTGTAATGATGTACTATACGGGGGTGGCCTATTGGTTCTAGTGGTTTTTAAGAACGTGGAGAGTAGGGACAAATTTCTAGAGGACAAGGGAGATGTCTCACTGATCCAGCAGAAACAGAAATGGGAACACAATGTGGTGGCAAAAAGTCAGCTGGTATGGTTGTACGTTTATGGGCTCCCTGTCTCTGTGTGGAGTCTTGAGAATTATCAAAGAATTATCCAAAAATGGGGGAGGGTGATAAATGTGGATAGGGAGACGCTCGATAGAAAAAGAGTAGACCGGGCTAGAATTTTGGTGGAGCTCAATGAAGCCTTTCATGTCCCGCCGACTGTTAAGGTCTGTGTGGGGGTCGAAGAGTTTGAAGTCAGGCTGGTTACCAATATGAACGAACCAGTAGTGGTGGGAGAGACATTAGGGGAGGACAAGAAAGAGGTTAACCCTCACACTGACATGGTACAGGTAATCGAATCCGAGAGATCGGAGGCCAGATTGTCGTCGGAGGAGATGAAGAGTAAGAGGTCCGGGCCCTGCGGTCATGGGGAAGCGGAAAGTTCACTTGAGGGTGTGAATGGGGAGCATAAAGGTGTGCAGGTTGCGGCTCATAAATGTATGTCTATGATGATAAATTGCCCCGGCACTTCCCAAGGTGGCGAGGGGTGTAGTAGAGTGTGTGAGTTGGGCCTAACTAATAGCGTTGGGCCAGCGGATCTTGGGGCTCGAGAGGATTTTATTAAAGAAAGATGGGCCATAGGGATGGATGGGCCCAATTGCTTAGGTGTCTGCTTAGGAAATTTGGGTGGGGCTGGAGAAAATGGGCCAAGCCAGGGTGTTAATATTTGTAGGGCTGTGGATCTTGAGGTCGGGGTCGATTCTCTGGAGGGTGAACGGGGACAGAATTCTGATGACTGTGTAGAGGTGGTCGCAAGCGATCAGGGGAAGGAGGGGGTGGAGGGGGTAGGAGAGCACGAATGCCCCAGATTGGGGGAGTTGTCGAGGGATCAAAATCTTAAAGGACATATGGGTGAAGGGGAGAATCTTTGGGGAGATGTTTTCGAAGAAGGTGGATGATAATGGCCAGAAATGACCATTATTTTCAATCCATTTCCGTGTCTGAAACGGACATTTGATCGCATTCCGGTCTTATATTAAATAAGAAAGCAGTTGAATTGGACTGATTTATGCATAATTGTAAAAATAATAAGCTGGTATGAAAATTGCATAAATATGTAACTTTGTTACATATTCATGTTAGAAATATCCAAAAACATGAGAAAAAAAAAAGAAAAGAAAAAGGAATGAAAAAGATGGGTAAAAGAGATAAAAGCCCACAAAAAGAGCAAGTTCGGCCCATCTGGCCCAATTCGGAGTGTCCAGGAACACCTTTGTCGCGGAACCCCCTTTTTGTTGCGATGCATGGTTCCGCGACACAAGGCGATTTCGCGACATAGCAAGAGCAGATGAAGAGAAGCAGTCCCGGTCGAGGAACCCCGGTCGCGATCCAGTGCATAGCGACAAGGGCATGTTCCGCGACAAAGACGCACCATTAGAGACACAAGACCCGGTCGAGGTACCCCGGTCGCGATCCAGTGCATAGCGACAAGGGCATGTTCCGCGACAAAGACGCACCATTAGAGACACAAGACCCGGTCGAGAAGCCTTGCCACATGCAGCCCTGTCCCGCGACAAAGTTGTGATGTGTGTGATGTCTTGAGATACAATGGGCTTTAGACCAAGGCCCATGGGCCTAGGGTTTCACTTCTATAAATATGAGGCGATCCCCTTGAGACAAACAGCTTTTGATTTTAGAAAATACACATTCTTGAAGGCAAGAGTAGAGCTCAGCTTGTAGGTAGTCTAGGTTAGTTTAGTTAGGTTTTTCTTGTATTATTTAATTTATGCACTAGTTTAAGTTAGTTAGGTTATTTAATGTTGCTTCCAAGCATTTTTAGTTTAAGTAGCCAGTGTTCACATTTTGTATTCTGCTTTAAACTAGCATTTAGGGTTTTGTAATACCCAATATAATGGATATTAACAAACCCACTAATAATATGGGAGAATATTCTTGAAATGTGTCCCAAAATTCATGAAATGGGTTTCACACCCCATGGATCTTTACTGCTTTCCTTTTCTTTTGGTCATTTGACCTTTATTTTCCATTTTATATCACTGCTGGGTCACTTTCTTTTTGGATAATGTTACATGCTTATGAGTGATCAATCCTAGATTAGGGTTTACTTTAATTTCAATGTTGTCTTATTTTCCCTTATGTTCAAGCATGTTCTAGCTAGATTTAAATTATGTTTGTTATTTTCAGCTTAGTTTAGCTTTTTGAATCTGAAATGGGTGAGATCACACATAATGCATGCTACTGTTCCACTTTACTTTTCTGACATGTGTCCTGAACACACCCTTGTCGCTAGCCACCTCTTGTCGCGGAACCACGTTTAGCGACAAGAGGGCAGTTTAGCGACAAGGGTGCCAAAGAACACTTATCTGGAAAATCTTTTAAAACCCTTGGTCGCGAAGCAACCTTTGTCGCGGACCCACGGTCCGCGACACAACCCTTGATTAGCGACCAAGGACCCAAATGCTAGCAATTTTATTCTGGAAGGGCTCTGTCGTGAAACCTTTGTCGCGGACCCACGGTCCGCGACACAACCCTCGTTCCGCGACAGGAATTATGCCTTTGTTGAATTTTCAAACTCTTTGTCGCTATGCCCGTGTCGCGGAGTCCGCGACATAAATTTTTGCTTGGTGACAAGACAAACCCTAATTTTCAAAATATTAATTTCTCTTATTTCCCATCTCTCATGTCGCGATCCCTCTGTCGTGAACCAACGGTTCACGACACAAACTCTGTCTCATGACATGCATGGCACCCTTTTTGCCAAATTTTTATTCTCCATCTCACCCCATTAATTAATTGAACTTTTATATTAATATTTTTAGGTTGAAATCCAATGATCTCAACCCATGATTAATTTAATATAAAGAATTTTGTTCAATCCCATTAAAAGATTATTCTACAAATAACTAACTCTTATGATCTAAGCATATAATCCGGACTGTGATTATTCAATTATGGAATGAGTGATTATTTAGACACAGAGAGTAATTGTGGATTTATTTCTATGCCCTTGCATGAGCAACCAATGTCTCTCATGCAAGATGACTCAAATATTTTCTTTCATTTATTTTGTATTTCCCGTGTTGTGTGAAACACCTAGTAAGGGATATAACATATTAATGTTGGCAGGAATTCCCACACGGACAACTAGCTCGTGATCTGTATATCAATTACTAGATGTTATTTTGCATGATCCGGGTAGTGGTCGGTGGAAGCCTTGGCAGTTCGTCCATCCGGGATTATAATAGCTGCTCAGCTGACTCCTATCCGGATACAGTTTTATTTTCTTACTTATCTTAATTTCAAACCTGAATTTTGAGCTGTAATATTATCCAATAGTGTCGATCAACACTGTTTGAATAGTACTACAGTAAGAGAAAATGTAGGTTTTTCTCTCAATTCACAGACGGCAGGAATCTTGATGATAGCGATCACTGTCATTAGGGTTTTCTGTTGTTTAAAAAATCATTTCATCTTAATGATTAGGGACTGGGACCACAGATAACTGCAATCCTACAAACCCTAATTATTTTGTCACCCCTTTAGCCAAATTCTTCTTATCTCCGGCTACTTCATCTTTGTGTATCACATTCTGTCTAACCCCGTCATATATTTTGGGGTATTTTATTTTGCTTCTCGTATACAATTATGCATGATATTATTATGTAGACATTGTGGTCATATTATTTTGGGATCCTTCCCTTGGACATAGAAGTCTTGATTTTAATCAGATGTCTCATATTAAACTTCCAACAAAAATTCATTCATAAAATCCGGATCTGAGTAAGGGATAAATTCCACAGTTATGACTAACTCATATCCGACTGGGGGTTGATGTTAGGAAATTAGAAGCAGAGTCAGCGATTAGGTCTCACCTAGACTGAAAGGATCTGTGTTTTAATTGAGAGTCTAGTACCTGATAGGGAATGATTTTCAAACATCTATTATTTTCCAAAATTGCTGTGTGTTGGGAATCTCGTATTAAACATTGCACTGAATCAGAGACCACTTGGATTCAGATAAGGTGTGATGAATAATACTAGAGGAACAACATTCGGGCCTTGGTTATTTTCTGAGATAGGGTTGAGTACTCTTTCAACTGCTATTCTCTTCTGCCAAAGCCTGTTCTCGAGTTCTGAGTGAGTGCATCCGGAACAAACTAATTCATTAGTTCGTTTCATTAGTTTGTATCTCATAACCACCCGGAAGGAAGTGAACACTGCGAGCGGTTCACCGATAGCCGGGAATTCTTGATCCACATCCGGTCATTCTGACTGGGGGCTTTCTTTTACTACCAGGGTCAGACCTTCGAAACCTCCGAGTGATAGGATTTTAAATGCTTTCTTTATCGCTTTCTTTTAAATGCTTTCGATAGAGGTCACTCGGTTGTATTGAGGGTTGTGTAACTGCTACTAGGACTGATTGTTAAGGGATAGTTCAGGCTCGATTAGAATCTTTGGGTGTGACATGGGAGAATGATAGAAGTACTTGGAGATTCAATTAATGATTCGTCGGGTGTTGCTTATCCACCACAGATAAATGATATACCTTACGTAGTGCATTACTAAGGTAGTTATGCATCTGTGGTATCTTAGAATTTGAGGTCTCAAAAGCATGTAAACTCTTATCATAAGTACCTGTCCATTAAAGGGAATATGGTGAAGAGAGCATGAGAGTTGGCTATCTGATGGATTATCTCAACCAAAGATCTGTGTATTAAAATGGAAGTTTAATCATGTTTCGTCTGCATCTTGTCCAATCTTTATTATTTTCTTCATGTCCCTTCTGTCACACTTTAAATCTATTTTCTATATAGTTTAGTGTAAGTTTTGCCCGCTTTCTTAGAATAACTTTATTGCTTTCTTAGAATAGGATTTACTTGCTTAGTAGTGTAGATTTACTTGCTCTCATTATCTGGTTTAAATTATGTCAAGTAGCCTTTAGAAATCATTGCAACTGAATTGAGTAACCGAGTGGGAAATCTCAGTAAACGACGTGGGCCCTGCTTCTATCGCACATCCTCCAGTGAACGATCCGGTCTTACTATAAATTACTGCAATTTTTGACACCGTGCGCTTTCGGGGGCACAGTTTCTTAAACACGAGTAATAAAAACGTGACAACTTATACATATATCCTTAATCCCAACTCCATCTTCATCTTCATAAATCGGTTTCTTTAATAAAACCTAAACCGGGATATTATTTTAGAAAAATACTCGTGGTAGGAAATTGTCAAAAGTTTAATGGCGCCGTTGCCGGGGAGGATGCAGCGTCGTTTATTAAGAGAATTACACTCCTGATTACTCATAGCTAGTTAGTGTAGTTTATTTATTTGTTTCAGAATAGAGAAGTACCCTCAAATCAATTAAACATTTAGAGTACCAAGACTCTAAATGTGAGGATGTTGATTTGAGGAGAAAACCTAACCTATTGGGTATTTATCTGTCTTGCAGGAAATTCGTAACCACCCAAAAAGAAGGGGCAGAAAATAGCATGGAAAAACCAGGTTCTTGGTCGGATTAATTCCACAAATCTAAGAAAATAATTTCGGAATTTGGAGCAATTAAAAATCCGAAATAAATTTCACAGATAAATGGAACTGATCCGACCTAATTTTATGCAAATAGATTATTTTAATCTCCAGCCCAATATTTTGAATTCAGTTGGACTGAATTTATTCAGTTCCAAATCAAATAAAATGGACTCAGGCCCAACATCACACTCGGGCCCAGTCCGTTGAAAATTTGAAAATTCAAAAATTTTGTCGCGGAATCTCTTCCTTGTCGCGGAACAGTGCTTCGCGCCCGCAGAAGGACCGCGACACAGCTTCCCCACGCAATGAGAGCCGTGTCGCGGAATGACCATCTTGTCGCGGAACACTTCATCGTGACCAAGTGCAACTCCGCGACACGATCTCACTTGTCCCTGAATCCTGCTCGTCGCTGTCATGGAACGCTTTGTCGCGAAGCACTACATCGCGACAAGACTTCTGTTCCGCGACACGAGTACACTTCACCCTATTCTCCCTTCTAATTTGTCGCGATACCCTTTGTCGCGGAGAATGACATCGCGACAAGATCCCATGCTCCGCGACACATCTAATGTCGCCAAGGCCTGGTCGCGTAACCCTGTTCCGCGACAATGGACTAGGGTTCCACGACCGGCCCACCAGTATTTAAACCTCTTCACCTCCCTCTTCCTCCCTACGCGTCCATACTTAGAAAATTTTCGCAAAAAAAATCTCTCGTCTGAAACCGCCACTCCCGAACGAACACCACCGAGTTCTTCGCAAACCCGACCGTTCTCAGGGGAAACTCTGTCCGATTTCTGCCATGGAACCCTCGCCTTCATCCCCAAAGAAAGTTGAGCCATGGTAAGTTTTCGCCCACTGTTTTGCGAATTCTCTCAACCCCCTGTTTCGCGATTTTTAAGAGGTCCCAGTCTATTTATGTATGGATTCTATAAATGGGGGCGATTTTGTGTAATTTATCCTTCTGTTTTCATGATTGTGGGCATTGCACCCTTGGGCATTGATTTTCATCTTATTCGTACGGTTTTGATTTTGGCCGAGCATAAGTTTTAGGTTTATGATTTTGAGGTTTGGGACTAGATAAAGCATGCTTAGGAGGATCGTTTCTTCTGTTTCAATGTGATTTAGAGGACATAGGAAAAATTTGGGGTTCGGCAGTATTGATATCTCCTTTGTAGGGTTCATGTGTTCTTCTTACCTTAAATGTGGATGAGCCTTAATGTTATGTTTTTGATAAGTTCATGAGTAATGTAGTAAAATGCAGTCAATGGACATATGGGCATTTTTGAATGTCTTGATGTTGTTGGTTTTGAAGCATGTCAATGTGTTTGATCTTATGAAGCATGAGACTTTGTGATTCCCTGTTTTGGTTTAGGTAGATGTTTGGTTTTATGTTTCTGTGGGAGATAGGCTTGAATTTTTGTGTTTTTGTTGTACTGGGTAGATGTTCTTTGCATGCCATATTGTTCATTTAATGCCTTCCCCGGTTTGGCATATCTGTGTATGTATGCTGCATATTTGTGTAAAAAGGCATGTTTGTTTTTGCTTGGCAATCTGTGCACCACCACCACTTTTCAGCAATTCTCTTTTCACAAAAGACAAAAATAGTTGGTAGGAATTTTGGTTGACAAGTGTGTTTTTGTTCCCAATGGAACTAAAAAGTGTGAGTTAGGTAGCAGTATCTTTGCCACCTTAAACTACTATCCTTTTTACAAAAATCCAAAATGGGACAACACACATCCCACTTTTCTTTAAATAAAAACAAGTCAACAATTTTAAATTTAAAAACAGTGTTTGCAACTTCCTTTAATGTTTTAACTGTCCAATGACAGTCCAAGCAATCCGGAAATAGCAAATCCATCGCGCCACGTCTCCACTGCACATTCCAAATTCGGCAATCCAGTCCATCATCTTCATTTCATTCCATTTTCAACAAGTGCCTCGAACTTGTTTAATAAAACTGAAAAACAAACCTTTTGGGCCCAATAGCCCATTTTAAAAATTCTCTAAGTCCAATGACTTAGAATTTTCAATAAATTAATGTCATATGCCTTGCAATAAAGTTTTAAGTACTAATCAAATAAATCACATTTCGAGCAAAGCTCAAAATGTGAGGATGTTGATTTTAACTTAAAACTCAATTTTCAAAAATATAAATACTTAATTTGGATTAATACTTCCTATAATTTCTCAGGAATGAGCTAGTGATCAAGTCAGCTATTGGACTGCCTGCTTGCACTCTACAACAGGCAGCAATAGAAGCCTCTGCAAACAGAACTCAGATCAAGAAGCTCAGAGAGGCTCTGATAAAAGTACACCAGGTCCCATTGGACCACAACACTGAAGCTGAATTGAATTTGAGGCCCGGATGGGACGTGAATATCCCTCCGGCAGAGAGATCGACTGTCCTCACGAACATTGAACGAGACTTCGCTCATCACATGCTGAAGTTTTGGCAGTTAATGACGGATCATGCCCCACAGGACTCCATAATGACTCCCGCAGTTCACCTGGAACGAATCACACTGAAGTTTCAGATACACATGGCTGCCTAGCAATGCCATCTAGAGAATGGGACAGTGGGAATCCCAATTTCAAGCTATGACATACTTATCCCTGATCAGCCAATAGACCCGCAAGTGCGAATGTTGTTTGTGGAAAAGCCTGTAAAGGTGAACCTGATAATGATGAAAGGAGCCATCTCAATGCACGAAGCCTTCCCATGTATATGGAATCCACGTCTATTTGACCACATGGGTCAAGAGGAGAAGAGATGGGTAGCCAAGCAAGCCAAGCTGAGGCATAGGGAACTGAGCTGCAACTTGATTCACAAGCTGAGGAAAATCGAGGAGTTTAACAAAGAAAGGAACTCTACTTTGTTGAACCAATTCAGAAAAGAAATCAATGCTGCCCGGCATGAATGGCAGGAGTTGACATACATGTGGGGGAAAGGCTGAGGATTGATTACACAAGAGAGATTGGATAAAGGACTAACCTTGCCAGATGAAGACAACTATGAAACAATCTTCATAAACAAGCGATTCGGCCAGACAGGACCGGCTGAGAAAGGAAGTGAGTTCGATCCTGGATTCCCCGAACACATCAGACAAGTCAGAGAGAGAGCTCTTTATGAGGTACAACACAAGAATTGGTCAGTAATGACGGATAAAAAGGTGCAACTCAGATTGATGACTAAGGCTGAGGCTGGAGAATATTTGAACTATGATAGGGCACAAAGCATGACTTACGTGACGGAAGAACCGGAAAGGGATATGATCAACACCATGATGGAGCAATACAGAACTTCATATCTTGAACTCCTCATGGAAATGGATAGAGAAGCCCTGAAGTATGGGTTAGAAGGAAACAGGACAAAAGTCATGCACTATGATCGCAAGATAAGAAACCTGTTCACCAACCGCATTAAAAGGGAGTGGGAATTCAAACTGGTACGGATCACAAGTCAAACATTCGTGCAAGATTATCTGAGATACGCACACAAGCTGTTTGGGACACAAGAGGCAGAAGAAGAAGCCCAGGAAGACCCAGATGCTCTGGTAGATGCTTATATCTCTACCCCTCCTCCCGATGCCAAACCACAGCCTACCCAGCCAACGATACCAGCATCTGCTTTGCCACCCCAAAGACAAACTGAAGTGCAGAAAGCTGCTACCACCGAGCCTGTGGTACAGCAAGAAACAGTTCAGACCCCAGTGCAGCCAACTCAATCTGAAACACCCACACCAGCTGCAGTAGGAACCACAGCTCAATCCGAGTCCCCCAAGCAGCCCAAGAAAAGATTGATCAAGACAGCAGACAAAGAGAAAACAACAAGGGCTCCGGAGCCTAAGGTGGTAATCAAAGAACCAGAGCCAACTGTAAAGAAAGCAGCACTGCCTACGGATCCTAAGGACAGAGGCAAAGGGAAAATGCCACCACCACCGCCTAAGAGGAAAGAGTTGATTGTTCGCGATGCTGAAATGGCTAAGAAGCTGCAGGAAGAAGAACTTGCATTAGCTGGTCTTCTTAGGAACAGGTGGTTCTGGAGTGGAGAAAATGACTGAGGAAGAACGATTGGAAATAGAGAGGAAAGTTGCAGAAGAGGAGCAAATGAGAAAGAATATTCAGCAGACGAAAGATGAGGAAGCTGCCAAGAAGATGCAAACTGATTTGGAAAGCAGAAAAGCCGAAGAGACTGAACTAGGGGATGATGAGGAGTTGAGAATTGTTAAGGAAGTTGAGGGGACGGGATTGAAAATCAAAGAAGAGCAACCACCTGGTTGGACTGGCCCCACTGCCCATGATGCTGCGACCATCCCGAAGGAAATAAGAAAGAATGTCAATGAGCAAATCGAAACAAGAATCGATGCCGGAGAAGAACCAAACCAAATCAGATACCAGACTGAAGTGGGTCGGATAATCGATCCCCTCGTTGGCACAGCCAGAATAGAAGCAGTCATCAATCAAGAAGGCCCATCACACCAGGCTGAGCAGTCAGAAGGACCACAGGATTCCTACAGGATTCCATTGATCCGGCAGCATTGGCCAAAACATTGGAAAAGCAGCCAGACGACCATCCCATGGCCTCTGCGCTCAAAGGAAATGTTCGGGAAATCTTGACCGAAGCAGCAGCTGGCAATAATTCAGAAGAAGAAGCTCAGCAAGATGAACAAGAAGCCATGGGCCAAATGGCATCCATTTTCCAACGTCCCGTGGGACGAGCTGCAAGAATTAGGGAGGAGGAGGAGGTATCAACTGATGTTGATGTCCCTTATTTTCCTGTAACTACATTTCCCTTACCTGTAAATTGTGAACTCAATACGATGAAAAATGTAAATAAACAGGATGAGGGGGAGCCTAGAGATGAAGCAGCTCGTGAGGAAGAAGAGCCAAGTCAGAGGGGATATGAGGCTGAACCAATGGATGCCCAGCCACAGGAAGGAGATGACCAAACAGACTGGCATTCGAGTGAAGACGAATCAGTCGGATCTATCCGTCCAGTCGAGTTCTGGTCCGAGAACACTGTAAGGCAAAGAATGGGTGTTTCAAAGCAATATGAGAAGAAGAAGCTGAGCGAAGCAGAGGTGCAGATTAAGTTCAATGGCAACAAAGAGAGGGCAGAGAAATATGGGAAATTGCAGAAAACGATAGTGTCGGACAAAGGATTCAGAGCCGATGCCTTGTCTCACCCCACTGTTGAGACCTTCTACAGAAATCAAGAGTGGGGGAACTTCATGTTGCACCATGAGGAAGATGGCTTCGTGGAGCTAACAAAAGAGTTTTTCTGCAACATTGATAGCACCAACAGAACAACCTGGATCCGGGGTCAGGTGATAAACATCGCACCTGAATGGCTAAATCAGTTCTTTGGAACTCCGGACATCAGAAGTGAATTTCCCCTTGATGAGATCATGACGAAGAGAGCCAAGACGAGCGAGTATGCAAGATATGCAACCTTGGCAAACAGCATGACAAGAGTGACTGCCCCAGGACATACATTCGATGCAAACTGGCTGTGACTACAGTTCATGCCTACATATGAGTTTTACATGTCAAAGATCCGGCCGAATTCGCATCCACACACCACATCTGGGAGTGTGCTGATGGGGTTTGCAAAAATGTGGCACGGAGCGAAACTGAATGTGGGGAGGCGCGTTTTTGAAGTCATGGCAACCCGGATAGAGGACAGGCAGGTTTTATGTTATCCAAATCTGATAAGGAGGATCTGTATTGCTCAAGGTGTCGACTTGAGCGCCTTCGAAGGTGACACGCTGATAAAAGTAAACACACCCATTAGTGCCGAGACTCCCTGTCCGAGAGAATTAGATACTCTCTTCCCCAGCAATTCGGCGGAAGTGATTCAGATGCCCAGTCTTCATTCATAGCTGGTGGTCAAGCACCCTCCACAAGAAAGAGAAACAGGCCATCTAGAGCGAAGAAGGGAACAAAGAAAACCCGTGTTGATGCGGGACCTTCAACAGCTGTCCAAGAGGAGCCTCAAACAGAGCAGGAGCAAATTCCACCTCCACCTCCTGTTCAATCGCCACAAATTCCCCCACCAAGTCAGAACATTTCGCAGCAACCCACCGACTCACAAGTAATTGAAATTGTGAGTTCAATGCAGAAAACCATGACTGAAAGCGTCAAGCCGTTGGCGGATGTAATCATCTTGGGAAGGGAAGACGATAGAAGGGAAAGGCAGGAGGACAAGAAAAGAAGAGAGGAACGAGAGAAGAGGAAGGAAGAAGAAAGAGTTGAAGAGAAGAAAAAAGAGGCAGAATTCAGGCAAATGCTATTGGAAAGAGAAGAGCGCATGCAAAGAGAAAGATTGGAGAGTGAAGAAAAGCAGCGCAAAATGATGGAAACACTAATGTATGCTCTCATTCAGCAACTTCCAAAGCCACCTCCGCCTCCATCAGATGCAGCAGGACCATCAAACCAGAAATCAGGCGAAGAGAAAGGCGGCGACTCCTGATCCTATTATTTGTGAGCTTATTGTAAATAGCATATAAGAGAATTTCAAATCATTTGTGCAAGCTCGATCTCATTGCAATGAAATCTCTTGTAATTGATGTATTTACCGCTTTCCAAAAAGGAATTTTGCAGTCCAAGACCATTTTATTCCTAAAAGATGTCTGTACAGTCCAAGATGAATAAGTGACTGTCAGGCCAAAAATATGCTGTTGACATACTCAGTATGTCAGCAGTGCCTCTTTACTGCTTTAAATTAAATAATCAGCAAAAATATGCATAAACTGCTCTAAATTCACATGTTGAATTTAGGCTGGTGATTAAATTTTCAGCCTTTTAAATTGGGATAATATAATTGAAGATATGCATTATATGAATTCCTAAGGGTTTGAGCTATAAAAGTTTAATGATGCAATCATCTTGTTGGGTAATGAATCTTCATGTTAGAAACTTTGATTGAATAAAATGTTAGAATTAAGCGTGATTAAATTCGAGAATATTGTATGACATGAATCAATCCAACCGGTGAGGTTTGAGCAATGAGTCACTATTACTCATTTATTCTTTGATGTGTGGATCATTTTGAATTAAAGGAAACTAGAACTTGCGATTGGGACCGATTCAAGATCAAGCCATATTCCAAAAATCGAGTACATGATCGAGGCACTTAGAAAAACTCAAAATTTTGGCCTTCGTTTGAAATCCAAACCCAAAAATATTTTCCCCTTAGGATTAACCAATTTTAGCCTTAAGCCTAATTTTTCTTTGAAGCCCTCTATACTATTCCTATCCTTATAAAAAGACCTAGAAATCAAACCCAAGTGAACATGAGTCAATTCCATCAAGGCATTGTAATTTGTGTTCATCAAAAATATCAATTGGCATTCATAAACCAATTCAAAAAAAGAAAAGAAAAAGAAAAAGAAAATGTTGAGATCCATTCAACAATAATAAATTGCAAATGACAAAGCAAATTAGACATAGTCTAATGTCATGCAATAGAAAAAGAAAAACGAAAGAAAAAGAAACATTGATGATCATAGATCTTAAATAAAAATATGCCAAGTCATGATGGAATGAATTCTTGTCACTATTTAACCCAATGATTCCCTTTCCTACCTAATGTTACAACCGTATGCCCCGTTATAACCCTTGAATAAGACCTCATGATCTCGATTTGAAGAAATGAGCAGGTGGCGAGTTGGTCCAATTGCAAGCTTATGGGATAATTTAATTAAATTTGATTTTGAGCGTTCATGATTAACCCAATTGAGAGTGAGTGAACTTTCCGATTCTCTTATATGTGAGGCTCTGTTCTATACACATATTCATGTCATGCCTTGATTCTAATTTTTAATCCTTGCATATTTCAAACATGATATTCAAGAAGGGTTTATGATAATGTTTGATTTATAGACCCGATTTAGTGAGCAAGCATCATTTTATTAAAACACTGCAATCAAGGGGATTTAATACTTGTAGTTTTCGATTGTCTTATCCCAATCCAAAAAGAATGTGATTTATGAAGCCACGAAAATGAATTGAATATGCAGAGTCCGTGTTCTCTGGAACATTGACTCTGACTGCTCGGGGACGATCAGTATTAAATGTGAGGATGTTGATAATGGCCAGAAATGACCATTATTTTCAATCCATTTCCGTGTCTGAAACGGACATTTGATCGCATTCCGGTCTTATATTAAATAAGAAAGCAGTTGAATTGGACTGATTTATGCATAATTATAAAAATAATAAGCTGGTATGAAAAATGCATAAATATGTAACTTTGTTACATATTCATGTTAAACATGAGAAAAAGAAAAGAAAAGAAAAAGGAATGAAAAAGATGGGTAAAAGAGAGAAAAGCCCATAAAAAGAGCAAGTTCGGCCCATCTGGCCCAATTCGGAGTGTCCAGGAACACCTTTGTCGCGGAACCCCCTTTTTGTCGCGATGCATGGTTCCGCGACACAAGGCGATTTCGCGACATAGTAAGAGCAGATGAAGAGAAGCAGTCCCGGTCGAGGAACCCCGGTCGCGATCCAGTGCATAGCGACAAGGGCATGTTCCGCGACAAAGACGCACCATTAGAGACACAAGACCCGGTCGAGGAACCCCGGTCGCGATCCAGTGCATAGCGACAAGGGCATGTTCCGCGACAAAGACGCACCATTAGAGACACAAGACCCGGTCGAGAAGCCTCGCCACATGCAGCCCTGTCCCGCGACAAAGGTTGATTCCGCGACAAAGTTGTGATTTGTGTGATGTCTTGAGACACACTGTGCTTCAGACCAAGGCCCATGGGCCTAGGGTTTCACTTCTATAAATATGAGGTGATCCCCTTGAGACAAACAGCTTTTGATTTTAGAAAATACACATTCTTGAAGGCAAGTGTAGAGCTCAGCTTGTAGGTAGTCTAGATTAGTTTAGTTAGGTTTTTCTTGTATTATTTAATTTATGCACTAGTTTAAGTTAGTTAGGTTATTTAATGTTGCTTCCAAGCATTTTTAGTTTAAGTAGCCAGTGTTCACATTTTGTATTCTGCTTTAAACTAGCATTTAGGGTTTTGTAATACCCAATATAATGGATATTAACAAACCCACTAATAATATTGGAGAATATTCTTCAAATGTGTCTCAAAATTCATGAAATGGGTTTCACACCCCATGGATCTTTACTGCTTTCCTTTTCTTTTGGTCATTTGACCTTTATTTTCCATTTTATATCACTGCTGGGTGACTTTCTTTTTGGATAATGTTACATGCTTATGAGTGATCAATCCTAGATTAGGGTTTACTTTAATTTCAATGTTGTCTTATTTTCCCTTATGTTGAAGCATGTTCTAGCTAGATTTAAATTATGTTTGGTTATTTTCAGCTTAGTTTAGCTTTTTGAATCTGAAATGGGTGAGATCACACATAATGCATGCTACTGTTCCACTTTACTTTTCTGACATGTGTCCTGAACACACCCTTGTCGCTAGCCACCTCTTGTCGCGGAACCACGTTTAGCGACAAGAGGGCAGTTTAGCGACAAGGGTGCCAAAGAACACTTATCTGGAAAATCTTTTAAAACCCTTGGTCACGAAGCAACCTTTGTCGCGGACCCACGATCAGCGACACAACCCTTGATTAGCGACCAAGGACCCAAATGCTAGCAATTTTATTCTGGAAGGGCTCTGTCGTGAAACCTTTGTCGCGGACCCACGGTCCGCGACACAACCCTCGTTCCGCGACAGGAATTATGCCTTTGTTGAATTTTCAAACTCTTTGTCGCTATGCCCGTGTCGCGGACTCGCGGTCCGCGACATAAATTTTTGCTTGGTGACAAGACAAACCCTAATTTTCAAAATATTAATTTCTCTTATTTCCCATCTCTCATGCCGCGATCCCTCTGTCGTGAACCCACGGTTCACGACACAAACTCTGTCTCATGACATGCATGGCACCCTTTTTGCCAAATTTTTATTCTCCATCTCACCCCATTAATTAATTGAACTTTTATATTAATATTTTGAGGTGGAAATCCAATGATCTCAACCCATGATTAATTTAATATAAAGAATTTTGTTCAATCCCATTAAAAGATTATTCTACAAATAACTAAACTCTTATGATCTAAGCATATAATCCGGACTGTGATTATTCAATTATGGAATGAGTGATTATTTAGACACAGAGAGTAATTGTGGATTTATTTCTATGCCCTTGCATGAGAAACCAATGTCTCTCATGCAAGATGATTCAAATATTGTCTTTCATTTATTTTATCTTTCCCGTGTTGTGTGAAACACCTAGTAAGGGATATAACAGATTAATGTTGGCGGGTATTCCCACACGGACAACTAGCTCGTGATCTGTATATCAATTACTAGATGTTATTTTGTATGATCCGGGTAGTGGTCGGTGGAAGCCTTGGCGGTTCGTCCATCCGGGATTATAATAGCTGCTCAGCTGACTCCTATCCGGATACAGTTTTATTTTCTTACTTATCTTAATTTCAAACCTGAATTTTGAGCTGTAATATTATCTAATAGTGTCGATCAACACTGTTTGAATAGTACTACAGTAAGAGAACATGTAGGTTTTTCTCTCAATTCACAGACGGCAGGAATCTTGATGATAGCGATCACTGTCATTAGGGTTTTCTGTTGTTTAAAAAATCATTTCATCTTAATGATTAGGGACTGGGACTATAGATAACTGCAATCCTACAAACCCTAATTATTTTGTCACCCCTTTAGCCAAATTCTTCTTATCTCCGGCTACTTCATCTTTGTGTATCACATTCTGTCTAACCCCGTCATATATTTTAGGGTATTTTATTTTGCTTCTCGTATACAATTATGCATGATATTATTATGTAGACATTGTGGTCATATTATTTTGGGATCCTTCCCTTGGACATAGAAGTCTTGTGTAATACCCGAGAAATCGACGTCGAGAATTTAAATCCAAAAAATTAAAAAAAATTGGATTTAACTATCGCAACCGAAATAATTCCGAGAGAGCGGAATTAAATATTTTCGGACGATAGCAACTCGAAGAGAGTTATCGGATTATCCAACGATCTCGGATAATTCCATATTATGATTTTTAGAATTTAAAATCATAATATTCAAAAAAAAAAAAAAAGAGAGAGAGAAGCCCGCACAGCAGGAGGCCGCGCGGCGGTGGCGCGCAGCGCGCGGAGCCCGCGCCGGCAGGCAGTAGGCAGCGTTTCAAAATGCCATACGCGTTTTTGCTCCAATTTTCGAGGATGGATGATTCCAATCTATCCAAATTCAGTTACCACACTCTTGAGGATGTATTTGGACACTCTTGGATAGATTTTGGGAGTATTAAAACATCTACATAGTTGGAAATTTGGAGGATGCATGAACAATTTAACATTCTTTGAACCATGGTGGTATGAGGGGATTAATGGGGGGTTGGAGAGCCCTAATTCCGAGGTTGACTTGCCATAAACACTTGCCACTTACCTAGGGACTTCATGGTACCCATAGGAACTCTAAACACTACATTATCAAGCCCTTAACAGCCCCAAACCTACCCCTCATTCTCTAAATCCGAAAATTAGATTTCATCTTGGAGAGTTGAGAGTTGTGGAGTGTTCTTCACCCTTCCAGGGAGTTTGGTCGAGATTCAAGTGATCCAATCCCTTCTTCTACGAGTTGGTAAGGTTCCTATCCCAAATCCTTGCCTTGAATTTGATTATCAAGCCTTAACACCAAGTATTCTTCCAACAACTCTCAAAATAGGATTCGTTCGGTAGATCTTGGAAAGGAGGGGACTGTTTCGGTCGATTTTGGAGCAATCAAGAAGGGATTTTCGATTCTAATCCAACCATAAGTAAGTTAGTGTTGTGCATCTCAAATTTTAGAGCTTTTGGTTGAGTATTCCTTGAGTTGTAGTTCAATTTTCATCTTATGCCAAAACTGTCTTTTAGGGTTTCTTCCGAGTAGATTTTATTGTTGTGCTTTTCTCGCCTAGATCCTTTCGTTTTTGAAGAACTTGTCTAAATGAAAAATGTTCCTAACACGTTGAAGATGATCTCTGTAAATTTTCATAATTTTTGGATTTGATTTGGTCGACGAGAATAGATCTGGTATTTTCTGAGTTTGTGTTGACAGAATTCGTTTCATAGGATTAGTCAGTGTTGTTGCCCGTGTTACTCCTAGCTATGGTCGTTTTTGATGGTCGACTTCTCCATGAAAATTGTTCATCTATGTGTCTAGTTTATCCCTGTGAAATTTCAGAATTTTTGGATCAATCTTCGAATTGTTATGGATTTTTAAGTAATCTGTGGTCGGATGAACAGTAATCTCTGCACCCTTTTGAAAACAAGTTTCTGTAATGATTTTTTTTGAGCGACTTAGAGTCCGAATTTGCTAAGGCCTATTTCTGAGAAAAATGTTTATTTTGATGTCTTCTAGTGGCTGTAAAATTTTCAGAATTTTCCACAAAGTTTTACTACATTTCCTAATACGATTTTGAAAACTGCTACGGTGTGGTCTTACCGGTAAAACTTGGTTTCGTACGTTTTGATGGTTATTGAGTCGATTGTTACTCTTTAATGAATCTTATGAATTCTGGAAATGTAGACATGTGTTGTAATGATTAAAATGTAGATTTTGAAACTTTGTGAGTTTTGATCGAGTTAGATGCCCAATTTTAGAGGGTAAGTGCACTTGGCGTGAGCTCGTTGGGCCGCCCCCTCTTTTTGGTGGCCAAAACGGCGCCAAGGAAATTATGTTGCGTGATTGTATGAGTCTATACTCCTAGGTGTATCCGTATGGGTTACCTAGGGCTCCGGAGTGTGTCTGTATAGGGTCCGCTACTTTCACTTGCCTTGTGGGTTCGATTCCCCAAGGTTTATGTTTTTCCTGCGGGTTCGATTCCCCAGGATATTGTTGACTCCTATGGGTTCGATTCCCTAGGATGTATATTGAGTTCTTGCGGGTTCGATTCCCCAAGGACGAGGTGTCCTCGATCATAATGAACAATGGTAAAAGAATGTATTTGAATATGGAAACAAGGTAAAAGAATGTGTTTGAGCTCTTGCGGGTTTGATTCCCCAAGAATGGTTTTTCTCGAAAAAAAAATGAATAATGATATATTATTCGTATGGTAAAGTGCAAGAATCTTCCGGAATTATTTTTACTCGTCATTCCTTTTTAAATTACAAATTCTATTTTTAAATCTCTCATCAAAAAACTTTAAAATTCGTTATGCTATACATTAACTTACTCAGTACCTTTGTACTGATAGATACGTTGTCTCTATTTTTTTTTCAGATGTTGAAGATTAGCGCATCACATTTACATTTGGGATGGGAATTTCCGAAGACTTGTCGCACTTGTTTTTTTTTAATTCTTTTACGAAATCCAAACTTATGTTTGGCCGTGTTTGGCCCTTAGCTTCCGCACTGTTTTATTATGTATGTTTGACTTAACTCTGATTTAAACCTTCGGGCACTTATTGAATAGTTTTTAAATTATTTTTAAGTATTGGTACAACTTAGCCTTAGCATCTTCTCAAGTGAGCTTGAAATGGTTCGCGTCTTGCTTGGGAAGGTGTGGCGGTAATGCCCTGGCCTGGGTGATCAAATCCGGGGTGTTACATCTTGATTTTAATCAGATGTCTCATATTAAACTTCCAACAAAAATTCATTCATAAAATCCGGATCTGAGTAAGAGATAAATTCCACAGTTATGACTAACTCATATCCGACTGGGGGTTGATGTTATGAAATTAGAAGCAGAGTCAGCGATTAGGTCTCACCTAGACTGAAAGGATCTGTGTTTTAATTGAGAGTCTAGTACCTGATAGGGAATGATTTTCAAACATCTATTATTTTCCAAAATTGCTGTGTGTTGGGAATCTCGTATTAAACATGGTACTGAATCAGCGACCACTTGGATTCAGATAAGGTGTGATGAATAATACTAGAGGAACAACATTCGGGCATTGGTTATTTTCTGAGATAGGGTTGAGTACTCTTTCAACTGCTATTCTCTTCTGCCAAAGCCTGTTCTCGAGTTCTGAGTGAGTGCATCCGGAACAAACTAATTCATTAGTTCGTTTCATTAGTTTGTATCTCATTACCACCCGGAAGGAAGTGGACACTGCGAGCGGTTCACCGAGAGCCGGGAATTCTTGATCCACATCCGGTCATTCTGACTGGGGGCTTTCTTTTACTACCAGGGTCAGACCTTCGAAACCTCCGAGTGATAGGATTTTAAATGCTTTCTTTATCGCTTTCTTTTAAATGCTTTCGATAGAGGTCACTCGGTTGTATTGAGGGTTGTGTAACTGCTACTAGGACTGATTGTTAAGGGATAGTTCAGGCTCGATTAGAATCTTTGGGTGTGACATGGGAGAATGATAGAAGTACTTGGCGATTCAATTAATGATTCGTCGGGTGTTGCTTATCCACCACAGATAAATGATACACCTTACGTAGTGCATTACTAAGGTAGTTATGCATCTGTGGTGTGTGACACCCCGCGCAAAGCCGTCGCGAACCGAGGTAAGAATTTTAAATTGCAAGCCTCAATAATTTCTGTGCCAATTATTTTTCCGAAGTACGACCCAACTTCGAGGACGAAGTTGATTTCTAAGGAGGGTAGACTGTAATACCCGAGAAGTCAACATTGGTTATTAAATCCGAAAATTAATTGGATTTAACTATCGCAATCGAAATAATTCCGAGAGAGCGGAGTTAAATATTTTCGGATGATAGCAACTCGAAGAGAGTTATCGAATTATCTAATAATCATGGATAATTCATATTATGATTTAAAGAATCATAATATATTAAAAAAAAAAATTGCCGAAGCCTGATGGCGGCGCGGTGGCCGCGCGGTGCGCGCCACCAGCGCGCCACCCCTCCAGTAGCAGCGTTTTGAAACGCTGCTACGCGTTTCAAGCTTGTTATTGCATTAAGTTCGATCTTGGATGCTTTGAATCTATCCCAACTTCTTCCCAGATGTTTGTGAATGTATTGGGAAACCATTGGATGGTTCTAGAAGGATCTAGAGCCTCTACTTAGTTAAATCAAGGGTGGTTCATGCATAAGATTAGTGTTGGGGGATGGATAAGTTTGTGGGATGATTAAGTAGTAATGGGGGCTCCATAATCCGAGGTATGACTGCATTCACACTCCCTACACTCCCTAGATGCATTAACACCTCTTTTAGAAGTCCTAAGTATCCTATTCTTATCCCAAATCAGTCCCCAAAACCCCCCATTCACACTAATCCGAAAATCAGATTTCCCTTGGAGAGTTGAGAGTACTTTGAGAGTGTTCTTCCTTGTAGCAGTGGTGTGGGCGAGATCTAGGCTCCCAATCCCTTCATCTACAAGTTGGTAAGGGTTCTAATCTAGTTCTTGGTCTTTAAAACTCGAATCCATCCTTCTTATTAGAGATCTTCTTCTATAACTCTCAATATAGGATTCATTCGGTAGATCTTGGAAGTGAGAGGCTGTTCCGGACGATTTTGGAAGTTCAACCAAAGAGGATTTCGACACTACACTCTTGAGAAGTAAGTTAGTGTTGTGCATCTCGAATTTTAGAGGTTTTGGTGGAGTATTCACTTAGTTGTAGTTCGATTTTCATCCTATGCCAAAACTGTCTTCTAGGGTTTCTTCCGAGTAGATTTTATTGTTGTGCTTTTCTCGCCTAGATCCTTTCATTTTTGGAAGAACTTGTCTAAATGAAAAATGTTCCTAACACTTTAAAGATGATCTCTGTAAATATTTATAATTTTTGGACTTGATTTGGTCGTCAAAAAAACATCTGGTATTTTCTGCAGTGCTTGATGACAGATTCCATTTCATAGCATGTTCAGTTTTGTAGTCCGTATTACTCCTAGCTACGATTGTTTTTGATGGATAGTGTCTTCATGAAAATTGTTCATCTATGTGTCTAGTTTATTCCTATGAAATTTCAGAATTTTTGGATCACTCTTCTGAATTGTTATGGATTTTTAAATAAACTGTGGTCGAATGAACAGTGATCTCTGCACCCTTTGAAAATGAGTTTCTGAAATGATTTTTTTTGGGCAACTTAGAGTCCGAATTTGCTAAGGCCTATTTCTGAGAAAAACGTTTATTTTGATGTCTCCTAGCACATGTAAAATTTTCAGAATTTTCTACAAAGTTTTACTACATTTCCTGGTACGAATGTGAAAACTGCTACGGTGTGTTCATTACCGGTAAATTTGGTTTCGTACGTTTTGATGGTTAATGAGTCGATTGCTACTCTTTTGTGAATCTTATGAATTCTGGAAATGTAGACATGGGTTGTAATGATTAAAATGTGGATTTTGAAACTTTGTGAGTTTTGATCGAGTTAGATGCCCAATTTTGGAGGGTAAGTGCACTTGGCGTGGGCTCGTTGGGCCGCCCCCTCTTTTGGTGGCCAAAACGGCGCCAAGGTAAATGTTGTTGCGTGATTGTATGAGTCTATACTCCTAGGTGTATCCGTAGGGGTTACCTAGGGCTCCGGAGTGTGTCTGTATAGGGTCCGTACTCTCACATTGTGGATACCATCGGCTTGTGGACATAAGTGCCCAAGCGGGTAATTGATCCCAAACGGCTAAGGCCCAGGATCGTTGATACCGGAAGCTTGTGGACATAAGCGCCCAAGCAGGTAATTTTTGGATGTCCTCGATCAAAATGAGCATTGGTATTGGTGTGATTTGGTAAAAATGGAAAATTGCCGGAAAGTATTTTTCTCGTTTATTTTTATTTAAAATTTCATCTTTTCATTACTCTTCTAAAACTTTAAATTTTGTTATGTTATACA
Organism: Hygrophila difformis; assembly: GCA_030278955.1. Classification (NCBI taxonomy): domain Eukaryota; kingdom Viridiplantae; phylum Streptophyta; class Magnoliopsida; order Lamiales; family Acanthaceae; genus Hygrophila; species Hygrophila difformis. The sequence goes on from JAOANR010000010.1 coordinate 21,861,242, forward strand.
TTAACTTACTCAGTACCGTTTGTACTGATAAAATTGTTGTTTCTCTTTTTCGCAGAGTAAGTGATGGCACGTTGGGATGGGATTCTCAAAAATAAAGACTTGTCGCATTTTACCGTTGCTTAAAATTTCTGCATTGGACTTTGGACTTTGGTTTTGGCCGTCTGTTTGGCCCACGTTTTACTTGTTTTTAGCTTCCGCACTAATTATTACTGTGATGCATGAGATACTCTGATTTTAATTCCGGCATGATTGAATAGTTTTTAAATTGTTTAAAAATTTGATACAACTTAGCCTCAGCATTTTTCTAGATGAGCTCGACTTGGTTCGGGTCTTGTTTAGAAAAGTGTGGCGGTAATGCCCTGGCCTGGGAAATCAAATCCGGGGTGTTACATGGTGTCTTAGAATTTGAGGTCTCAAAAGCATGTAAACTCTTATCATAAGTACCTGTCCATTAAAGGGAATATGGTGAAGAGAGCATGAGAGTTGGCTATCTGATGGATTATCTCAACCAAAGATCTATGTATTAAAATGGAAGTTTAATCATGTTTCGTCTGAATCTTGTCCAATCTTTATTATTTTCTTCATGTCCCTTCTGTCACACTTTAAATCTGTTTTCTATATAGTTTAGTGTAAGTTTTACCCGCTTTCTTAGAATAACTTTATTGCTTTCTTAGAATAGGATTTACTTGCTTAGTAGTGTAGATTTACTTGCTCTCATTATCTGGTTTAAATTATGTCAAGTAGCCTTTAGAAATCATTGCAACTGAATTGAGTAACCGAGTGGAAAATCTCATTAAACGACGTGGGCCCTGCTTCTATCGCACGTCCTCCAGTGAACGATCCGGTCTTACTATAAATTACTGCAATTTTTGACACCGTGCGCTTTCGGGGGCACAGTTTCTTAAACACGAGTAATAAAAACGCGACAACTTATACATATATCCTTAATCCCAACTCCATCTTCATCTTCATAAATCGGTTTCTTTAATAAAACCTAAACCGGGATATTATTTTAGAAAAATACTCGTGGTAGGAAATTGTCAAAAGTTTCAGTGGAGGAAGTGGAGATGGCTTTGGCGAAAGTAATTGGAGGGAAACTGGGGGGTAAGGCAGGGCAGAAAAAGAGAGGGCGAAAGATAAGTGGGAAGGGTGGGATGTCGGGAAAGGGAGATAGGGGGATCAGTCTGAAGGGTCGCAGGGGGGAGGGAGGCGGGTTTGCAACTCTGCAATTCACAACAGTTTGGGAGCGGGATGGGGTCAGAATGGTGGACTTGGCTGAGGCAGAAGACACTTTGGAGATGGCGGAGAGGTTGGGTCTGGAGCGTATTGTTAGCAGGAGCGCTGCGTTGAGGAAAATAAGAGAAGAGTTGGAGAATGGAGGTTAGTGTAGAAGAGGGGGGTGGTGTTGAGTGGACGGGTGTTTTCCCATGAAGATAATAACCTGTAAATTGAGGGGGCTGAATGGTGGGGTAAGGAGGAGGGGAGTGATGCGGTTATGCAAAAAATGGAGACCAAAATAGAATAGTGTGCTTTCAAGAAACCAAAATGACCGACATCAACATTAGATTTGTTCATAGGCTATGGGGGTCGCGGGATTGTGATTTCTATTTCCAGGCGGCTGATGGGAATTCAGGGGGGCTGCTCTTAATATGGGAAACTAGTTCGGGGGATTTCTCTGTTATTGATAAGCAGCACAACTTTATATGGGTGAAAGGTAAATTCAATGGTTTAAGGGGGGATCTTAATTTGTTTTGTATTCACGCTCCTAACGATAGACGGGAAAGAAAGAGTTTCTGGGATTTTCTCGCACCAAAATGTACAATAGAGGATGGGGCATTTTGGTGTTTGTCGGGGGATTTCAATGCGGTAAGGGGGCATGTGAGAGGGTTGGCGAGAGTGTGGATTCGGGTTCTGCTAGGGAGTTTAGGGAGTTCACGGACGATGGAGGGTAGCCAGTTTACTTGGTATGGAAGAGGGGGGAGAGCTAGCAGTCGTCTTGATCGATTCCTGCTTTCACCGAATTGGCTTTGTTTGGAGGGGGTAGTGATCCAAAGCAGGTGCGAGTCGGTATTATCGGACCATTACCCGGTAAGGTTGTCGGTGGGAGAGAAAGATTGGGGTCCAAAACCTTTTAGGTTATTTAGCTATTGGATGGAGGAAGGAGGATTCTCGGATATGGTGAGGGAAGTATGGGTGGGGGGCAGCAACACGGAATGTAGGCTGGTTGGTAATCTTAAGGCTCTAAAATCTAGGATAAATAGGTGGGGTGGTTATAGTGCCTCTGATTTGGAGTCTCGAATAAAAGGGCTTCAGGAGGAAATTGAGGGTATTGAGAATACCTTCCAGGAGAACAGTTCAATGGAGGGGATCAGGATGGAGTGGGCGTGCAAGAAGAGGGAGCTTAAGAGGCTGTTACTGGCCGAAGAGCGTAGGTGGCATCAAAAATCGAGGATCAAATGGATTAAAGAGGGGGATTTAAATACTCGATTTTTCCATGCAATAACTGCTATCAACAAGAGGAGAAGTCACATTGGCATGATCAAAGTTGGGGATGTAGTTGTTGAAGAGCCAAGAGTAATCAAAGGGGAAGCGTTCTCATATTTTCAAGCTCTGTTTAACAAGAAGGATGAGATAATTTTCGAGGTGGGAGGGTTAGGGCTGTCTTCGGTGGGAGAGGTGGAGAGCTCCTGGATGGTCAGGAGCTTTGAAGAAGAAGAGATTCGGGCGGTTATTTGGGGGTGTGATGGCAACAAAGCTCCGGGTCCAGATGGTTTCAACCTAGAGTTCTTTAAGAGATATTGGGCAGTAGTAAAGGACGAAGTCATGGATGTGTTTAGGGGTTTGGAGACATCAGGGGTCTTGCCTAGAGGGACTGGAAGCTCCTTCATCTCATTGATTCCCAAAGTTGATAATATAACACCCCATAAAATTTTGCATAAGATATAAATTTCAAATAGTGACATTTAAATTTTCTAAAATGAAATGTCTTCTAAATTCTAGTTGTTGATCATTGAATAATTTAAAATAATATTTTTCCAATGGACTATTTAATTGAAATTAATTAGCCATTTTTAAACCTAAAACCCCAACTAACATTTAAAAAAAAAAAAAAAAAAAAACTTGGGTCCACTAGTTATAAACTTTGGAATAAATATAATTGGACATGAGTTAGTGGTAGAGTAAATTGCATGGTTGAATTCAAATTTTAGCTAATTATATTAAGTAGTATTTAAATAATTAATTGGTACAAGTCCGATGGCACCATTAACTTATAAATGTCGGATTCAATATTTTTATATATGGATTAAAATATTAAGTTAAGCCTTCCCCCTTTTCTTAAAAATATTAACCCATTTAATTGATGAAGATTTATATTTTGTCCACACTGTAATAGGAATTGTCCCGGATTGAAGAATTGGAAATCTATTATTATGTTCAATAGTTAAAAAAATTTTAAGTGTGGGAAATTATTAAGTCCGTAATTTAAATAGGTTAGTTGATTAAATCCACAATTAAGAATAAAATTGGGCCGATTAATTATATAGTCCAATAAGCAAAAATAACAAAATTAATTGAGTCCAAACAATAAAGCCCAATCCAACTCAAAAGCCCAACCCATTACACAAACCCTAACCCTAACCCTAATGAGCAGCCGCCGCCGCCTCTCCGGCGCCGTCATCGCCGGCGCCGCCGCCGGCCGGCCACCGCCGGCCACTGCGGCCACCACCCTCTCCATCATTCTACTCCATGTCCGGTCGTCTTCTCCATCCTCCTCCCTTTTCCGGCCAACACCACCGCGGCCATCTCCTTCCCCAGCCACCATCGCCACCGAGCCACCACCCTCCTGCCGCCGGCCACCACCCGTCGGCCATCTCCATCTCCACCATCCTCAGCCCTTGCCCGGCACCACCACAACCGCGTCAGCACCACCATAGATCCACCATCTCCTCCCCAATCTCCACCACCGAGCCATCATCCTCCCCCGTTTCCGCCACCACCACCGGCGGAATTCTCGCCACCACCATCCGCCACCTCTCCATCTTCCTTCGCCCTCATTTCGCAGCACCACCATAGAACCACCATCTCCGGCCTTCTCTCGCCGCCACACAACCACCGCCCAGCAGCCGCCCTCGCGCCACCATCACAGCCCCCTCGCCACCACCGCAGCACCCATCTCCATCCTTCAACACCACCACCTCTCCTCCACGGTTGCCGCGCCACCACCACCCTGGCGGCCTCCTCACCACCCGCGGCCAACAACCATCTCGCCACCACCGCGAGCCTCCTCCACCACCAAGTCGGGAGAACCACCACCACCACCACCACCATTCCCTTCTCCTCCAAAATTCCAAACACCCATAAAAATAAAAATAAAAATAAAATAGAAAGAGATAGAGAAGGAGAACCATTGTCGGCAACCCGTCGCCATCGTCGTGTCTCCATCGCCGCTCGTTGTGTGCCCGGAGAAATTCATGAGCATGGGAACTAATTAAGTTGAAAGGAGAGTTGTGGAGGAGAAGGAAAGTTGTGGAGGATATTTATTTTTTTTGTAGGGACTAATGATGTTGAGGGAATTAAAGAGGAACGCGGACATTGGTTATAAAACTATCCCCAGTCAGCTCACACTCACTCTTCCTCCTTCCCATATTATTTCCAACATCTCTTTCCTATTACAGCTATTTTTTTTATTTATTCTTCCAACTTTCCAGCTATTTCCACGTTTTATTTTGCCATTTCGAGAGCAGTAGGAGATTTCAGAGATTCTCCGGTAAGAATTAATAGAATTGAAAAATGTATAGTTATTACTTATTCTAAAATATTATTATATTATATTAAATTAATGTTAAAATTTTTGCTAGCCAAATAACTGAAAAAGGGGTATCTGCTCGTGGCCTGTGCGTGTGTCATACCATTTCATCACGGGTAACAGTAAGTGGATTTTTACTCTTTGGAGTAAGCCCAATTTTATTTTAGCTTGAGCATAAATTTCAATACCACATTTATATTTTTAAATTTATGCTTATTGCTCCCTACTGCTTTTGGAATATTGGTATGCCATTTTACTGTGCTTAATAATTGTTATAACCATTCTCAAAATCCTACGGATTTTTGAGCGCGCATTGTTACGGGGGTGAGACTGTGTGTGGGTCGCTGCTGCCCAACTCCCACGTTTGTTGTGCAATATTTAGCCACACGGGGACCACTGGGATTATTCAGCCCGATGCCATTACCTTATCTCACAGTGGGTTTGAGGAAATTTCTTACCTCCCCCACACCCTTGAGTGTATGTGCGAATTGGGCCCTACGGCGGGGAACCTGCACATCACGGTGGCTGGGATAATTATTTCTCGGCAACGCATATTGTTATATTATCTATTCCCGGGATATAGACTAATATTTCATTTATGTATAAATTATCCTCATTTAAGCATGCCTTATTCCCTAAATGTTATTTAAATTATTTCTGTAACTCGACCTCCTCCGGGAGTAAGGGTCTATTTACTCAGCGATTGTTTTTCGCTGACTCTACACTTTTCATATTCATTCGCAGGTTTTGATATTTGTGAAGATCAGTAAACATTTCACGCATCGGGCACGGTTTGGGTTTATTCCGAATAATTTAAATTTGAGTGCAAGTTATGTATAATATTTTAAAACTCCTTAATGGAGTTAAACAACTTGGCATATGTGTGTTAAATAAGCGAGGACGTATATTTTAAAGTTTCCACCGTTCCTGTAGTTTATACGCCTCGTATTTTAATGTGTGATGAACGATTATATCTATATATGTGTGGGTGATGAACTATTTTTTTTAGAGTGTCTCTTTTATTAAATAAAATTTCCCCGGATTTAATCCAATATTATCGTTGCACGCATTTGAGAAATATATTCATCCATTTTGGTTATGTAAACCAAACAAATTTATTAAGCTTATTTTATACTTGTTACAGCATTATAAGCTTATGCGTAAATTATATGTTAACTTATCCGGAAAGTAAGTAACATATATATATTAAACTCTGATTTTATGCAAGTATGCCTGCTAGCCGTAGCGTATTTCGGACGGCCCGGAATGCGTGGCGGTAACATCGGCCCATTCTTCCCGCACTGTGCTTCCGCTTTTCTTTTAGGGAAAATGGGGGTGTTACAGTTTGGTATCAGAGCCACTTTAAAAAAATAATAAAAGAAAAAAAAAATTATCATCTTTGAAAAAGTGATGGTTACTTGAAAAAGTGATGCCCGTATTTAATATCATCTTTTTTTTGGTAACATATTTAATATCATCTTTTTTTTGGTAACATATTTAATATCATCTTTGAAAAATTATTTTCATTTGAATGGCATCTTTGAAAAAAAGTGATGCCCGGATTTAATGGCATCTTTGAAAAATTACTTTAAAAAAATTATTTAATCAGGCACGAAATAACAAATAATAACAAGACACGGTTTGTCCTTTGAAAAAGTGGCATCTTTTAAAAAGTCATGCCCGGATTTAATGGATTTTCATTTTCAAAGTTTGTCTTTTTTTATTTTTTATTTTTTTTTATTGTTTTTTTTTTTTTTATTTTTTTTCTTTTTGTTTGACTTGGAAAGCAGAAACCTTGTTTTTTTTTTCCCTCTGTCTTTCTTAGACGGATTGGAAATTTGCAAATATATATATATATATGAAAGCATTTTTTTTAAAAAAAAAAAGAATAATAAATAAATAAATAATAATAATAGTGCAATTAAATTGTTCAAATTTTTGCACGAAACTATTTTGAATATATATAAAATATGACAAGTACTATTTTTTTTTAAAAAAAATATATATATTTTGGGATGGGAACACACACATATGCATATAGGCACGAGCAGAAATCTTTGCTTTATAGGTGTTTATTTATATTTAGATTTTTTTTTCAAATAGCGAAAAAAAAAAATAATAATAATAAATAAATAAATAAATATACTTTTACAGAATCCAATTAAAATAAAGACCCACTTCAGTAGTAGAGTTCATACGATTATATGTATACCAAAGAAAGAATTTAGGGATTCACATTGATTTAGGTACTACACTGCAGCCCACCAAGTTTGACTCTAAAGTCACTACCAAGAAATCAATATGCTGTATACTTCCAAAACTCAATCCTGGGCAATATTCAATTCATAGGCATGGAAATCCTATATCCAGATATATATCTATCTACGTATACACTCAGACATAGGCATATATATCAACATCTTGTGCAGACACTTAGCCACCGAGAAAATCCATGGAAAGGTTGGGACTTTCTGACAATAGCAAGAACAAATCATAGACCAGGCATAAGCAATTTGCAAGACAACAAAAATTTGGACAATGTAGGAAAAGAATTGACACAATCCCCTTAGCAGGAACCCTACCCTTTACACCAGCGGCCGCCAACTTCTTGGAATTAGATTTTGAATTTAGCGTTGGATGCTGCTAATCTATTTATCGAGCCTTAAAGGGTTTCACAAATGGCTAGGTTTTAAATTGCAAGATTCATGGGATTTGATCCCCAAACTTCTTCTATCATATCTAGCACATATGAGATTTAAATTTAAATTGGATTCAACCGTGTTATAATTTGTTTTACCACATCTATTTGGAATAGGAATTAGATCCCCTTTAAATATTATATACATATTTATTATTTACTTGTTACTATTACTAATATTTTTATTATAATTAATTTTTTTTACTATGACCATTTTTACGGGTATCACAACGAGTAATAAATGTGTCAATTTTAATAATTTTTACAAGTATGAGATTATTGTGGTTTTCAGATGCCTCGAGGACGCCCAAGGAAATACCCGGTAAACCCACCTGTTGCACCTAATCCTGTTGAAGGAGCACAGAACCCGGCAGGAAATAGACAAGACCCTATCGAGGGTCGGCAAGCCCGGGTGGAACAGTTGTTACTTACTATTGGTGCCGCTGTGGAACGACAATTGGCGAGACAAGAAGAACAAGAGGAACAACCCACGGATTATATTGGGGCTATCCACAAGTATCAGCCGCCTAGATACGCCGGACATGAGGACCCGGCCAAATTGGAAGGTTGGATAGAAGCATTTGACAAGTTACTAGAGGCAGTGCAATGTCCAGCAGAAAAAATGGTAGAAGTGGCTACGTTCTTCCTGAGTGGCAAAGCAAATACTTGGTGGCGAAACCAGGAGGATCGGAACATCAGTTGGCCAGAATTTCAGGAAGCCCTGCGAGTAAGATTCTACTCCATTAGCGTGAAAAATGCTAAGTATGAGGAATTCGTCACTCTAAGGCAAGGCAATCGATCTGTCCACGACTACTATGAGAAATTCAACGAGCTCATTCGCTTTGCTCCGGGACTGGTAAACACTGATCATGCACAGGCTCAGAAGTTCGAGCTCGGCCTGAACCGGGAAATCCGCGAAGGATTGGGAGGAAAACAGTTTTTCAGTCTCCAGAAGCTTTATGACCGAGCCATGACAGTGGAGAGAATTCGACAACCTAAGCGAAAGGAGGAAAACGTCGGACAGTCCTCTACTGCTAATAAGAAAGGGCGCTTTGAAAGAAAACATGATAGAAGGAACCTTGGGCCACGCCAGAACTTCTATGGCCCCAACCCAAGAAATGACAATCGCCCTCCTATTCCACTACCTTGCCCTAAGTGTAACAAACGTCATTGGATGCAAGCCTGCCCCAGATTCGGGGACTGTTTCAGATGTGGCCTTAATGGCCATATGGTCAATGATTGTGGCATACGTTTGGACGTTAACAAGTTGCGGGAGGATCTCAAGAGGGACCCTCGCTTCAGAACAGAGGAATGCTTGAAAGGGAAACCAGGAAACCCACAGCCAAACCAGGGTCGTAATCAGACAAACCCTCCACCAGTTGCTCGGAACAACCAGGGACGACTGAACGTGGTTAACCGAGCTGATCTTCGTGAAGCAGACGACGTCATAGCTGGTACGTTTACAGTTAAAGGTTTTGCGACATATGTTTTATTTGATTCTGGAGCATCATATTCCTTCATAGCAAGTAAGAAAGCGGAACAACTAGGATTTAGAACACCTAGTACAGTAAACTTAGGTGTTTCTTTACCTAATGGGATAGTGGTGAATTGCTCACAGAAGTATATGGACATGCCAATCCTTATATACGGGGTTGTGTTTGCAGCGGACTTGATTAAGTTCGACTTGCAAGACTTTGATATAATTCTAGGAATGGATTGGTTGACACGACACAAGGCTACCATTGACTGCGCTCAACAGAAGGTAACGGTGTATGGTCCCAATAAGAAGAGATTATCTATCTATGCGGAGCCATCGAAACCGAGGATTAAGATCGTCACGGCTCTAAAGATGAGGGAGTTAGCAACTAAGGGATATCCAATTTATCTCTGTCACGTTGAGGACAAAGAAGCTGAGGGAATTGTCCTAGGGAAAATCCCGGTTGTTCGAGATTTTCCGGACGTATTTCCAGATGATATACCGGGAATGCCACCACACAGAGGAGTAGAATTCACCATCGATTTGGCGCCAGGGACGCAACCTGTGTCCAAAGCCCCATATCGAATGGCACCTGCAGAAAGCAAGGAATTAAAGGAGCAACTGGAAGAATTACTTGATAAAGGTTACATCAGACCAAGTACGTCACCATGGGGAGCTCCAGTGTTGTTCGTTCGCAAGAAAGACGGTAGTATGCGACTTTGTATAGACTACCGTGGATTGAATCAGGTGACAATCAAAAATAAGTATCCTCTCCCAAGGATTGATGATCTATTTGATCAATTGAAAGGTGCAAGGATATTCTCAAAAATTGATCTGAGATCTGGATATCATCAGCTGAGGGTGGCTGAAGAGGATATTCCAAAGACGGCTTTTCGAACCAGATATGGGCATTATGAATTTACAGTAATGTCATTCGGGTTAACGAATGCCCCAGCAGTATTTATGAGTCTGATGAATGACGTGTTCCGCGAGCTATTGGATATCTGCGTAGTAGTGTTCATTGACGATATTCTGATCTACTCCAAAGGGGAGCGCGAGCACGAGGAACACTTACGCAAAGTTTTGACAATACTAAGGGATCACCAGTTGTACGCAAAATTGTCAAAATGTGAATTCTGGCTGAACAAGGTGTCCTTTCTTGGACACACCGTATCAGCTGAAGGGATTTCGGTGGATCCAGGCAAAGTGTCAGCAGTGGTTGAATGGCCTGTACCGACTTCGCAGACTGAAATAAGAAGTTTCCTTGGTTTAGCAGGATATTACAGACGGTTCGTGCAAGACTTCTCTAAGATTGCCAGACCGTTGACGCAGAATTTGAAAAGGGAAGCAAGGTGATATGGACTCCGGAGTGCAACGCTGCGTTCGAGACATTAAAAAAGAGGCTAACCACGGCTCCTATACTAACACTTCCTACAGACACAGATGATTTTGAGGTATATAGCGATGCATCCAAGAATGGACTAGGGTGTGTCCTAATGCAGCTCAGAAAAGTAATAGCTTATGCATCTCGACAGTTGAGACCTCACGAAGAAAATTATCCCACACATGACCTAGAACTTGCAGCGGTCGTGTTTGCACTGAAAATATGGAGACACTACCTGTATGGGAGGAAATGCAAGATCTACACCGATCATAAGAGTCTAAAGTATATTTTTACTCAGAAAGAGTTAAATATGCGACAAAGGAGATGGTTGGAATTGATTAAAGATTATGATTTGGACATTATTTACCATGAGGGTAAAGCAAATGTCGTAGCAGACGCACTTAGCCGCAGGGCTACGCATATGACAAGTATGAAGGTCATTCCACCGGAGTTGTATAAGGAGATAGCCAAATTTGGAATCGAGTTGGTGTATGAAGGGACACCAACAAGATTGTTTAGCACGATTGCTATTCGGCCAGATTTCTTTGAGGAAATTCGAGCTGGTCAACAAGGGGATGTTAAGCTGGAGAGAATAAAGGCCAAGATTGAACAGGGAAAGGCGTCAGACTTCCAAATGGAAGCAGATGGATGTATTAAATTTCGGGGACGTTGGTGCATACCACAAGCATGTACCGAGTTAAAAAGAAAAATTTTGGAAGAAGGACATGAGACGCCATACTCGGTTCATCCGGGAGGAGATAAGTTGTACAAGGATCTAAAGGAACATTTTTGGTGGCCTCAAATGAAAAAGGAAGTAGCAGATTTTGTTGAGCAATGTCCTATCTGTCAAAAGGTTAAAGCGGAAAGGAAGAAACCCATCGGATTGGTTAAACCATTGGAAATCCCAACCTGGAAATGGGATAGTATCTCGATGGACTTTGTCTCAGGATTGCCGAGGACGCCATCAGGATTTGATAAAATTTGGGTTATCGTCGACAGGTTAACCAAGGCTGCTATCTTCATACCTATGCGAGAAAAATGGAGTATGGAACAGTTAGCAAAGGCCTATGTGGAGAATGTGGTAAGGAGACATGGAGTTCCGCAGGACATAGTGTCAGACCGTGATGGGAGATTTACTTCAAATTTCTGGACGAAGCTTCAAGAGGCACTTGGTACAAAGCTTAACTTAAGTACGGCTTTTCACCCGACAACTGACGGACAAACTGAGAGGACTATTCAAACACTTGAGGATATGTTGAGATCATGTGTCTTGGAGTTTGGTAGTAGCTGGGAAAAACATTTGGCACTAATAGAGTTCTCTTACAACAATAGCTATCACGCGAGCATTGGAATGGCACCGTTTGAAGCTATGTATGGGAGGAAGTGCCGCAGCCCTCTATGTTGGTTTGAGAAAAAAGATCCGATCCAAGTTGGACCTCAAATGATCGAAGAGTCAAGAAAAATAATTGAAAAGGTCCAACAACGGATTAAGGCGGCTCAAGATAGGCAGAAAATGTATGCTGACAAGCATCGAAGAATTGGCGAATTTAAAGTAGGGGATAAGATCCTTCTTAAAGTATCTCCCATGAAGGGTGTAATGAGATTCGGCAAGCGCGGAAAATTGAGTCCAAGATATATTGGACCTTTTGAAATAACTGCTAGAGTCGGACCATTGGCCTATAGATTGGCCCTACCAGAAGAATTATCCAGAGTTCATAACGTATTTCACGTATCTCAACTTAAGGAATATCATCAGGACCCGAAAAGGGAAGTGATGCCCGAGATAATCGAATTGGATGAGAACTTAACATATGAAGAGCATCCCGTGCGAATCTTGGATTCAAAGGAACGAACCACTAGGCGAAAATCGATCCGAATGGTAAAGGTGCAATGGTCAAGGCATGACGAGAGAGATGCAACTTGGGAGGTAGAATCTGACATAAAGGAAAAATACCCCGAATTGTTCGACGAGATTTGAAGACCAAGAATAACTCGGTGTATCATGTAAGAGAATATACTAGTGTATTGAACTACTCATTATAATGCAAGATTTTTTTTCATGACCACATTGTGTGGCTTCGAGGACGAAGCCTTATTTTAAGGAGGGTAGACTATAACACCCCATAAAATTTTGCATAAGATATAAATTTCAAATAGTGACATTTAAATTTTCTAAAATGAAATGTCTTCTAAATTCTAGTTGTTGATCATTGAATAATTTAAAATAATATTTTTCCAATGGACTATTTAATTGAAATTAATTAGCCATTTTTAAACCTAAAACCCCAACTAACATTTAAAAAAAAAAAAAAAAAAAAACTTGGGTCCACTAGTTATAAACTTTGGAATAAATATAATTGGACATGAGTTAGTGGTAGAGTAAATTGCATGGTTGAATTCAAATTTTAGCTAATTATATTAAGTAGTATTTAAATAATTAATTGGTACAAGTCCGATGGCACCATTAACTTATAAATGTCGGATTCAATATTTTTATATATGGATTAAAATATTAAGTTAAGCCTTCCCCCTTTTCTTAAAAATATTAACCCATTTAATTGATGAAGATTTATATTTTGTCCACACTGTAATAGGAATTGTCCCGGATTGAAGAATTGGAAATCTATTATTATGTTCAATAGTTAAAAAAATTTTAAGTGTGGGAAATTATTAAGTCCGTAATTTAAATAGGTTAGTTGATTAAATCCACAATTAAGAATAAAATTGGGCCGATTAATTATATAGTCCAATAAGCAAAAATAACAAAATTAATTGAGTCCAAACAATAAAGCCCAATCCAACTCAAAAGCCCAACCCATTACACAAACCCTAACCCTAACCCTAATGAGCAGCCGCCGCCGCCTCTCCGGCGCCGTCATCGCCGGCGCCGCCGCCGGCCGGCCACCGCCGGCCACTGCGGCCACCACCCTCTCCATCATTCTACTCCATGTCCGGTCGTCTTCTCCATCCTCCTCCCTTTTCCGGCCAACACCACCGCGGCCATCTCCTTCCCCAGCCACCATCGCCACCGAGCCACCACCCTCCTGCCGCCGGCCACCACCCGTCGGCCATCTCCATCTCCACCATCCTCAGCCCTTGCCCGGCACCACCACAACCGCGTCAGCACCACCATAGATCCACCATCTCCTCCCCAATCTCCACCACCGAGCCATCATCCTCCCCCGTTTCCGCCACCACCACCGGCGGAATTCTCGCCACCACCATCCGCCACCTCTCCATCTTCCTTCGCCCTCATTTCGCAGCACCACCATAGAACCACCATCTCCGGCCTTCTCTCGCCGCCACACAACCACCGCCCAGCAGCCGCCCTCGCGCCACCATCACAGCCCCCTCGCCACCACCGCAGCACCCATCTCCATCCTTCAACACCACCACCTCTCCTCCACGGTTGCCGCGCCACCACCACCCTGGCGGCCTCCTCACCACCCGCGGCCAACAACCATCTCGCCACCACCGCGAGCCTCCTCCACCACCAAGTCGGGAGAACCACCACCACCACCACCACCATTCCCTTCTCCTCCAAAATTCCAAACACCCATAAAAATAAAAATAAAAATAAAATAGAAAGAGATAGAGAAGGAGAACCATTGTCGGCAACCCGTCGCCATCGTCGTGTCTCCATCGCCGCTCGTTGTGTGCCCGGAGAAATTCATGAGCATGGGAACTAATTAAGTTGAAAGAAGAGTTGTGGAGGAGAAGGAAAGTTGTGGAGGATATTTATTTTTTTTGTAGGGACTAATGATGTTGAGGGAATTAAAGAGGAACGCGGACATTGGTTATAAAACTATCCCCAGTCAGCTCACACTCACTCTTCCTCCTTCCCATATTATTTCCAACATCTCTTTCCTATTACAGCTATTTTTTTTATTTATTCTTCCAACTTTCCAGCTATTTCCACGTTTTATTTTGCCATTTCGAGAGCAGTAGGAGATTTCAGAGATTCTCCGGTAAGAATTAATAGAATTGAAAAATGTATAGTTATTACTTATTCTAAAATATTATTATATTATATTAAATTAATGTTAAAATTTTTGCTAGCCAAATAACTGAAAAAGGGGTATCTGCTCGTGGCCTGTGCGTGTGTCATACCATTTCATCACGGTAACAGTAAGTGGATTTTTACTCTTTGGAGTAAGCCCAATTTTATTTTAGCTTGAGCATAAATTTCAATACCACATTTATATTTTTAAATTTATGCTTATTGCTCCCTACTGCTTTTGGAATATTGGTATGCCATTTTACTGTGCTTAATAATTGTTATAACCATTCTCAAAATCCTACGGATTTTTGAGCGCGCATTGTTACGGGGGTGAGACTGTGTGTGGGTCGCTGCTGCCCAACTCCCACGTTTGTTGTGCAATATTTAGCCACACGGGGACCACTGGGATTATTCAGCCCGATGCCATTACCTTATCTCACAGTGGGTTTGAGGAAATTTCTTACCTCCCCCACACCCTTGAGTGTATGTGCGAATTGGGCCCTACGGCGGGGAACCTGCACATCACGGTGGCTGGGATAATTATTTCTCGGCAACGCATATTGTTATATTATCTATTCCCGGGATATAGACTAATATTTCATTTATGTATAAATTATCCTCATTTAAGCATGCCTTATTCCCTAAATGTTATTTAAATTATTTCTGTAACTCGACCTCCTCCGGGAGTAAGGGTCTATTTACTCAGCGATTGTTTTTCGCTGACTCTACACTTTTCATATTCATTCGCAGGTTTTGATATTTGTGAAGATCAGTAAACATTTCACGCATCGGGCACGGTTTGGGTTTATTCCGAATAATTTAAATTTGAGTGCAAGTTATGTATAATATTTTAAAACTCCTTAATGGAGTTAAACAACTTGGCATATGTGTGTTAAATAAGCGAGGACGTATATTTTAAAGTTTCCACCGTTCCTGTAGTTTATACGCCTCGTATTTTAATGTGTGATGAACGATTATATCTATATATGTGTGGGTGATGAACTATTTTTTTTAGAGTGTCTCTTTTATTAAATAAAATTTCCCCGGATTTAATCCAATATTATCGTTGCACGCATTTGAGAAATATATTCATCCATTTTGGTTATGTAAACCAAACAAATTTATTAAGCTTATTTTATACTTGTTACAGCATTATAAGCTTATGCGTAAATTATATGTTAACTTATCCGGAAAGTAAGTAACATATATATATTAAACTCTGATTTTATGCAAGTATGCCTGCTAGCCGTAGCGTATTTCGGACGGCCCGGAATGCGTGGCGGTAACATCGGCCCATTCTTCCCGCACTGTGCTTCCGCTTTTCTTTTAGGGAAAATGGGGGTGTTACAGATAATCCTACGAATTTTGGAGAATATAGACCAATATCACTGGTGGGAAGTGTTTACAAAATCGTGGCGAAAGCCCTTGCTTGTAGACTCAAGGAGGTGTTAGGCGGGGTTGTTGGGAATGCTCAAATGGCCTTTGTAAAGGGGAGGCAAATTATGGATGGGGTGTTGGTGGCTGCCGAAATCATCAATTCAACTCAAATGGCTGGTCGTGCAGGATTCGTGATTAAGATTGACTTCGCGAAAGCATACGACAATGTGTCGTGGGAAACACTCTATAGAGTTCTCAAGGAGATGAATTTTGACGACAAATGGATCACGTGGATGAAGGCTGCTGTCGGGTCGGCTGAGGCGGCGGTGCTTATCAATGGGTCTCCAACCAAGTTTTTCAAAATGCAAAAGGGGCTCAGACAAGGGGATCCTCTTTCGCCTTACCTCTTCGTTTTGGTGGTTGAGGTTTTGAATAAATTATTAAACCAGGCGGTAACTTTAGGTCTTCTGAAAGGCTTGCCTACCTCTAGTGGTGGTCCAACGATATCCCACTTGCAATACGCGGATGATACTGTGTTGTTCTTTGAAGGTGATCTCCAACAGGTTATTCATATTAAAAGAATTCTTAGGTGTTTTACTCTAGCAACCGGGCTAAGGATAAACTATGGGAAAAGCTTGTTATATGGGATTAACTGTTCCAGAGAGCTCGAGGAAGAGGCTGCGGTCCTGTTGGGGTGTGAAGTGGGGCGGATGCCCATGAAATACTTGGGAATTCCTGTGGGAGGTCGATTAAATGGAGTGGAGTTATGGAAACCGGTGTTGGATAAAATAGAGCATAGGTTAGCAGGATGGAAGAGTCGTATGCTCTCTCAAGCTGGAAGGCTCAGTCTAATCAAGTTGGTAATTAACAGTCTACCAACATATTTCTTGTCCATGTTCAAGGTTCCTAAAACTGTGGCAGAGCGTATAGAAAAGCTGAAACGCCAGTTTTTCTGGAATGATTGGGCGGGGGCTAGAAAAATCCATACTATCAATTGGGAATCGATTTGTGTTCGCTGGCAGGATGGGGGGTTAGGAGTGAGGAACGTGCAGGACATAAATGATGCTCTCCTCTTAAAATGGAAGTGGAGATTTGGGGTGGAGAAGGCTTTGTGGAAAGAGGTTATCAACGCTAAATATTACGCAATGAGGGATCCAATTGTTCCGACAATGTGCCAAGGAAGATCGGTGTGGGGAAATATCTGTAGTGTGTGGGATCGTATGGAGTCGGGAGGAGGCAGGGGACCCTTCATTATTCAAGTGGGGGATGGTCGGCGTACTAGATTTTGCTCTATCGGTGAACAAGGAAGGAAAAATTGGGGATTTTGGCGAATGGAGAGGGTGCATTTGGCAAAGGAAGGTCGAATTGAGGAGAAAGCTGTTTGATTAGGAGATCGGCGTTTGGGAGGATTTTTTGGTTTGTTTGAATCAGCAGCAGCTTAATAGGTTTATGGCAGACAAAATAAGATGGACCAAAGAGGGAAATGGTATTTTTTTTCGAGCAGGTCTTGCTGGTACAGATTTGAGGGGGAAGGGGTGAGTGAGAAGAGATGGCTCTGGCGGAGGCTCTGGAAGATGAGGTGCCCGGTGAAAGTGAAGCTGTTGGTTTGGAAAGTATTGAAGGAAGCTCTTCCCGTGCGTATGGCATTTGTGAGAAGAGGGTGCCTGAATTTGAATCAAGCTTTATGCCCCTGGTGTGGAGATGATACTGAGACGTCGGATCATATATTGAGCAAGTGCATGGTTTCGGTTGATCTTTGGTATAAAGGAGTGAAATGTTTTGGTGTATCCTGGGTGATGCCTGAGACGGTAATAGGGCTGTTGGAAGGGTGGCTGGGATTCCAGCCGTGTCATGGGAAGGAGGAGGCGTGGCTGCTTGTCGGGGCGGCCACCTTGTGGACGATATGGAAATGGAGGAATCTTGCAGTGTTTAGGGGTCAAGCTGTCGATGTGAACTTGATGGCAGAGAAAACCAGGTGGAGGGTGGGTCTATGGTGGCAGGCGGCCATGGGGGGAATGGGAGCCTATTCGGCTTGTCTGGACTCAAATTTTCCAGGGTGTCTTGTGTCAACGCATAGGGGTAAGACCAAAGTAGCTCGTGGGGGATTGATATGGGAGCGCCCAGGCCTTGGGTGGTGGAAGGTTAATACCGACGGGTCTTCCCTGGGGAACCCTGGTCAGTCCGGAATCGATGGAGTCATTAGGAACTCCGAGGGCGAAGTCTTATATGTGATCTCAGAAAATATAGGTATTACAGACTCGTCTGAAGCCGAGGTAATGGCAATAAATACGGTTTGTAAGGCCCTTGCACGGGATCAGGGATTCCCTCTCCCAAGATTGGTGTTTGAATGTGATTCACAAAATGTGGTTTTATGGATGAATGATCCGGAGAGGATACCGTGGAGATTTCATAAGCTGATGGGGCCAATTATGGATTTGCTGAAATGTGCAGGGGAGGTAAGGGTTAAACATATATTTCGAGAACGTAATGAGATGGCGGACATGTGGGCCAGAAAAGGTGCGGCAGGAGAAGAAAGGGTGGAAGCTTGGCTGTAGGCTTTAGGAGTTCTATGTACTGAGGCTGTTCGTGTCCAGGGGTGCTGCTTCTGATTTTTATGACAGTCGATTAAGCAGGCATTAGATGGGAAATTGAGATTAGGGCATTTTCAAGGAGCTGTTGTTATATCATCGATGTTGAGGCCAGGGAGGATGTGGTTTGCTTGGGGAGTAAAAGAGACGGGATAATATTGGCTTTGCTTGTTCGGTCTATCTCTTTTTCTTTTTGCAGGTGAAATATTCATAATGGGATTGGTGAAGCTTTTAGGGTAAATCCTGCTACAATACTCTCAACAATCTTTACACTATATTCTTATAGGATTGCTAAAGAGCTTGCCTAATTTTCCTACCGAAAGCGCACGGTATCAAGCTGCAGTATTTATTTTATTGTCGGGATCGTTCGTTCGAGAGTTACACGATAGAAGCGTTTTAATAGAATTATGAATATCAGAACTCAACATTTATCTATGGTTCATGAATGGTGTGGTAAGATTGTGAAATCTATTAATGCTAAAAACACAGAAAGTAAATTGCATAGAAATGTAAAAGAAGCTAAAATTGGAACTAAGTAAAATGTATGCATGTAGATGGCTTTATGATTCATGAGTTAAAAATCATATAGACTCGGACAAACAAATGAAATAAGAATATGATGAGACTATCATACTTCAATGGTCTAAAATAGGATGAAAGCTCATTGAGATAACAAATCCTCTACGCAGGTTTATCAAATCTTCATGTCTTAAATCACTTCCCAAGACAGGTACTTGTGATTCAGTGTCATGACATTCTAAGCTCTGAAATCATGGAATACCCCCATTATAGAATAATCGATCAGACTCATTCTATAGCTAGTGCTCCCAGAATTGTCACTTAATCTGTCTCTTTCAAATTCAGATTAAGCCTTTGAAAACTCAAGGTCACATCTAGTTCATCTCATAATCATCTGAACTTGAAGTTGTTCTCTACATTGTTCTGAATAAGATTAGAATCCACATGACCCTATATTGGATGTCCTCTACAAGAAATAGAAAAGCAAATATTTAAATCTATCATCCAATGGTTTCATGAGACCTAACTTCTCAGAATAATTCCTTCAAGTAGTTGTAAGAAATAATAGTCATGTAAGTGTATCAAGATGAAATTGCTATTCAAAATCTTTGACTTATCCAGACTACTCAGATTCATACAGATGTTCTAGCATGAGAAATCTCTGTAAACAATTCCAAATATCCATGACTTGACTCAGGATTAATGAAATTCTGAAAGAATACTTAATCTCCTACCCATAGCGTATAGTGCATACCATAAAGCTATGAACCCTGGAAATTACCCTTCTTAGAATCTCACTAATTACTTGGGACAAAAGATGGTTTTTGAAACATCTTTCCCTTTTAAACGACAGGTACTCAATGCCCAACTTAAGAACAAGTTTGTTCTTAATCACCCTGAGTAAACAATGATTGAGAAAACTGATATCATCATCATTCTCAATTAGCTACTGAAAATGCTTAGATGAATTCAAATTATGAACTACAAGTTTATATTTAAGAAATAGGATTACTCATCATAATCTGGGAAACATCCCAAAATATCATAGGTATAAGTAGTATTATATGTATAAAGAAACGATGAGGGTTCTGAATCCTCTTAATGAAAATGCTAGAGTGCTTCAAGAATATAGGCTGAAGCTAGACAGAATTAGGAAATAGGTTTCCTATGAAAAAGATTTGCGAAACAATTCTGCAAAATAAGTGTCCAAGGTAGCTCGCAGTAACTATCTTGGGTTTCAAACTATGAACACTCTCGTTTTCCGCGCGCTATATTTGTAAAGCGTGGAGGGAGCTATTATTCAAAGAATATTCCTCAGATGTGGTTAGTACAGAGAAGTAAGTTTCTCGCGATGAAATCTACAGAAATGCGGCGAGAGTACTCAATTCCCGTTTATAGAATAAATGCTATATACTTATATGAAATAATTAATTGGCTTCCTAAAGATAAGAACCAATTCTAGTTATATACCAGAATATTTCCTCGCTTTGTCAAAAGATCAAAGCGTGAATACCGATATACTCAGTTTCTGATTAAGAAGTTGAGAAATTCCCTCGCATCATTCTAATAAGAATGTAGCGAGAATAATTTCCTTATATGAAGGTAGATTATTAAATTTTACATGTCCCCCTTTCTTTATTCTTTCTCAGAATGAAGCGAGGATATAGAATCGAATCCCTTGAAAAATTGAATATTGTAATTATGTCATTCTCAAAGATTATCACACCATGATTAACACTGTGTGGGTCTTTCAGAACTCATATCAATGAATAACATTGATCCGTAGTTGTTGCATTGAGAATTAAGATCAATGTATAACAACAGTCGAATTATTTCTAACGAGAATCAGTAATTCTACCAAGATTAAACCTAACTCGACATCAACATTCAGATTTCACAGAATCTTATGGTTAATCAATCAGAAATTTGAAAGATGCACTTCAAGCACAATCCTGCAGATCCAATTAACATTTCCAATCCGAATTCATAATCTGAACATCGAAATTGAGGCCTGTTCTACTCCAAACAGAATCAATGAATTATAATTTCCAACTGTAATCATTTAAAATTGCAACTTTCAGAGATAAAACAAGAAATTCGAAAACAATCTTCTTTCATATATCATAAATTGCACGGAAATTGAAAACAAGTACACCTGGACGTCCGATTTGAATCAGAACTTGCGAATTTAAATCAGCGAAGTCGGAAAACTAAATGATGATCGCCTCGATGGATGAACAAGATCATTCCGACGTCAATCTTCATTCCAGAGTACTCTAAACTATTCTACTAACATAATCGAAGAAAAATCTAACTGCGAAAAGAAAATCAAACTACTAATCTGAGAAACACAGATTTAATTGCGCAAAAAATAAACCCTAACTACCTACCTACGAAAAACTCTAAGTAAACGGGAGAGTGATATGAGCTATTCTCTCTGTTCTCCAGTTGTTATGAGCTGATCACCCACGGAGTCTATTTATAGATCTGTTGGAATAACTACCTCCAGCTTGGGAAAATAACTGCTCGCTTCTTGGAATAACTCTTGCCTCTCGCGGCGTTCTTTATCAATACGAGCTCTTGCTGTGGCGAGACAGTCTTGATGTGGCTTCTTCTCGCTTTAATCTTGTAACTTCTTGAGCTCGCTTAACTTTTACTCCCACGCGATGTTGATCTGGTTGTCGCGTGGCCTCTGATTCTGCGACTTCACTTGATCTTGTCCAGATTTCAGCTCAAGGCTTCCCGCGATATCCCCCCTTCCTTCCTCGCAGTGTTTTGCTGTGATCTTTCATCCTGCTCAACAAGGCGAGTATTAATGCAGATAAAAACATGGCGAGCATTACTGAAGCAGAAATCTACAACTTTCAAGTTATTTCATGCAATTTTCACTCATTCTCCTAATCCTGATCTTTACAGAATTTTTCCATATCTTTTCCATTTTCTGACCAAAAATCTAGGAGAATGCTATCAATTATTGTTCTTAAGACACATAATTGGACGAAAATGGCAGTCAAAAGTGACTGTCATCACCATCCTCACATTTAGAACCACTTGTCCTCAAGCGGTAGGAAACTTGTAAAGTTTCAAAGAACAAGTCCAATTTGTGGCTTCCGAAAATAAGAATAATTTGTGAAATCTTTTATTGTATCTTTGCCTTCTCTATTCCAACCATCTCAAGCTCAACTCATTCAACCGATTGATACTTCATACCTGATTTCTAATTCACCAGACTTCATGAAAGTATTGACAAAGGTGATTTGCATTTTTGTGAATTATTGTTTTGTCCTTCAGTCAGTCAAATTTCTCCTTTCACGCTCAATCCTGTCCAATTCATGTGCATACTTCATGCTTCTGAATTTTTAGCCAAAAACTGCAAAAGATTTTTTTTTTTTGAAAGGGGTGGCTTTTCATGGCTTTCAATAGCTCGGTTTCACATTATCAAGAGGAGTTTCATGTCCTGGCATTGCAGATGAAACTTCAACTCCCCTACCCTTGACCTTGCTTTTTTTTAAAAGTCTTCAACTCATAGATCAGAGGGGTAGCTGTGCCAGCTATATATATCCACTTTGTTTTACCACTTTTGTTTCTATTTTTCCCTTTTATTCTGGCCTTAAATCCATCATTCACTAGTATGCACACTCATCTTCCAAGAGAGACTAGATTAGATTAATCTTCCTAACCTTGGTGCAATATGTTATTTATAATATGCAAATCACTGAAGTCAATAAAATCACAAAATCTTCAAATTATTCCTCTAGTAATGGCATCAATCAATCTCAAAGCATTCAGCCCTTAACAGTTGTCAAAAGTGGCTCTATATGCAGAATTTTTAGTAGAAAATAAACATTTCCAAAATCAGCCACTTAGACTCAATCTTCTACTACTTCATTGATTTTCCATACCATCTTAAGATTCTGGTTCCAGTTATTCAAACATAAAGTTCATACAGAAACTCTACTCACAGAATAAACAAAGACTTAACTCTAGACAGATATGAAACAAAGAGAAATTCAATTGATAAGAAGAATTAAAAAGAAAATGAAGGAAAAATATTATGCAGAAAATAAAAAGGTCCAGGAAAACTCCCCTGCAGTTTCATTATGGCCCTGCATCACTGCTTGGATCTTTTGGTGGAATCGAGGGTGGTTTCTTCAGGTCTGAAACTAGGTTAGCAAGAATTTCCACCAACTTTGTGTTGTTCTGCTGTTCCTGTTTCCTTATTTCCATGTCCCTCTCTCTCTCTTGCCTTCTTTCTTCCAGCTCTTCTTTCCTCAACCTTTCAAATCTCTCCATTTCTTCTCTTCTCATTCTCTCTTGCCTATCCCACTCTTCTTTCCTAATCTTTTCCTGTCTTTCCATCTCCTCCTTCCTGAGCTTCTCCTCGATTTGAATTCTAGTGTGCTCAAGTTCAATCCTCTTCTGCTCCATCTCTCTTTGGATGTGCTTGTCTTCTGACATGGTTTTAACCAGCATCTCCATGGATTGTGCAAAACTCTGAATTGAGGTGCTCATATTCTGAGATTCATCCACTGATATTGTATTCCTCAATGGTTGCCTTAAAATTTGAGATGGTGCAGAAGTATTCTCATATTCGTCATCCTCAGGAATAGGATTCAATGCAAGAGATGCTGATGATATCTTCTTCCTTTTGACTGCAGCTCTAGATTGAGATGATTTTGATTTGGAAGGAAGCTTAGAATGTTTCTCTTTAGGAGATGGTACTTTAGATCCTGATCCTTCTGAGAGCTGTTCCTCCAGGTCTGGCATTTCATAAACCAATTCTCCCCTTAGAGTATCTATTGGTAATGGAATAGGAGGGTCTATCTTTATAATTTCTATGAGAAATGGTGTCATTGACACTCCTTGTCTTTCACATAATCTTCTAATGAGATTTGGGTAGGCCAGTGCTGCATCTTCCCCAACTCTCGATTTGATGACACTGAGTATATGGTGTGCAGCACTACACTTCTTCCCTGACCATAATAGAGCAAATCCTTCAAAAGTTCCAGCAGATGGTCCTTGAAAGTTAGTGGTGGGTCTGAGCTTTGAGTAGTAGAAATCAAGTGTTGGCAGATATTCAGGTTTCAAATTCTTCAAGGGAATCTTATTCTGCTCAGTTCCTCTGTGTTGAACAGAATCCTAATGCCATTTTCCTCGCATTAGCCAGTTTGATCCCTTGAGTCTTTTTCCTTAAAAGAATTTCTGACCCGACTTCTGGTTGCTCAAGTAGAGGTGCTTGAATCAGTTCATTCAGAGTTTCTACAGTGACTTGCACTGTTTTACCCCTGATCCATGTTGTCTCAGCCTCTACATCAAAATTAGCATAGAACTCCCTGGTCAACTCTACATAACCACATTTGTTGTTATGCCTCATAAATATGTCCCATTCGTTGATCCTCTCCAATAATTAATGCATTTATGGCTCAAATATTTAGGATGAAATCCTTTATCTGGAACAATCATCTTAGACATTGCCAAGTAGTTCTCCAATGATTCTTTTCTTCCATTAAATTTAACCCTGATTTCCTCCTCAGTGAACTCAGTTTTCTTTTCAATGCTATCAGGAATTGGCAACCTTACTTTTGAACTATTCTTTCCCCAATAGCTCAAGGGCAACAATTCTGGAACTTCTCTTCCTGGTGAAGATCCTTCAGAAGTATCTGATTCACTTTCTTCGGATTCTTGTGCTCCTTCTTGGTCATTTCCAGCATTTCCACTACCCTCACCCTCAGCTTGATTTCCCTCTTGAACTGGTTCTGCATTGTCATCCTGAGCATGATCTGAGTCCTCCTCTTGGACCTCCTCAGGTTCATGATTTTGAGGATCACCTATGTCTGACTCAAAGAGTACTGAGGTGCTGGTGTCTATCTTCTCAGTGACCTCTAGGCTTTGTTGGTTCAGGATTTATGTGGGTTCCTCCTGTGTTGATTCATTCATCAGAAGTAAAACAGCAGAAGGTCCTGCAACAGCATTGTTCTGAATTCCAAAATGTTCTTCTGTCTTCTTCTTCTGATCTTCTATCCATGCAGAATCACACATTCTTGAAACTGATCTCTGGAGTACTTCATTTCTGATTTGAGGTGGAAGAACCCATGGATTCGTCTGACTCCCAGCAATTGCTTGTGTTTCTGTCTGTTGGTTAGAACTCTGCCCAACCAAGCACTCTTTTTGCTGTGTCTCTGTAGTTATTCCTTGGAATGCAACTGTTTGTTCTTCTTGACTACCCTGAATCTCATTTCTCTGCACTTCTTCTCTGTAGGCTTGAAGTGCTAATGGACTTGGTTCTACTTCTCGCTCAGAGCTCAGATGATGCTTGACTTTCTCCAATTCCAACTCAAGCTTCTCTGCATATTCATTTGCCTGTTCTGCTAAAGTATGTACATTTCCTCCTTCTCTGGCTAACTTTCTGAACTTTTTAATTGATCCCTCCAGAGATAAAGACATATTTCCTATAGTAGTCCCATGCAAATTCATATCATCAAAATCTTGGAGATCCTTGAAGATTCCTTCCTGAATTGTATTCTCCATCAATTCATTAACTTGCTCAAAAACTTCCACATCATCAATACTTTGCATTGGTGGTGGATTGTGTTCAGACTGTTCTGCTGCCTCAAAAAGTCTGTCCATTTCCTTGAAGGGGTCTTCAAAAGTTTGTTGTTCAACTCCTTTTTCTGGTAATCCTTCTAAGTTGACCTGACTCTGAATAAAGGCTCGCTTAACTTGAGCTTGCTGATCTTCAATCTGTTTCTCCAAATCCTCTTCTGTAGGAGCTTGAGTCTGATGAAATTCAGTGATTGCAAGAGTTGATCCCTGTGGCTCAGGTTGAGGTTGATAAATGCACAATTTCCAACCTTCAGGATCTATGTTATGTGCTTCCATATTATTCTCAGGAGTATGTTGTATTCCTCCTGTGAAGGGCACTATTCCCAGAGTTGGTTCCACCTTCTCTTCATCAGAGCTGGTGTCGTACCTCACATACTTTGACTTCCTAGCCATCATTCTGAGTTTCTTTACAGGTTTGTCTGGTTCTTTTTCTTGTTGAATCACTTTCTCAGAGTTGAGTCCTTGCTGCACGGATTCCCCTGGAACAACCTCCTGTTTCTTGGGTTCCTCTGGATTAAGTTCTTGCTGTTTGGCACGCAATTTCCCTTTCCTTTGGTACTGCACAACTTCCTTCTCTTCTGAGATGGCTGCATCAATTCCCTATTTTTATCCAACAACTTCTTTGTTTCTGGAGTTCCTCCAATCGGACCCATAACTTCCTTAAGTGTTGGTTCTTCATTATGTTTCCTCTTTTTAGATGACTGACTAGTCTGTTCATCCTCAAGTTTCTTGTCCTTGCTCCTACTCCCTCTTCTCCTTCTGACTAAAGGTATTTCATCTGAGGGACTAATATTAGGAGCAACTGACTTTCTCTTGTGAGAAGATACTTTCTTCTTCTTCTTCTTTTCTTCTTCAGATCGAAGAAACTCTTCCCATTCTTGATTTCGCTGTTTCTGTTGTTTCAAATAATAATCAACATCAGCTTGAAGTTCATCCTCCGCTACAACTTCTTCAGGTTCTTCTTTGATTTGAAAATTCATGCCCAAATCTCTAAGTAAAAAGTTCATTCCTTCTCTGTTTGAATACTTTTCATTCCATGCATCCCAATAATCAATGATTACCTGCTGAATTCTTCCCTGTGCCTGATCAGTATAAGGTCTATGCTCTTTGTATGCATTTTCCCTGCACATACTGTCATATCGCTTATACTTCTGTACGAATTCCTTCTTCCTCTCCCGCATAAATCCATTAACTTTTTGTTTGAGAGGTAGTGGTAATTTCTTCATGACCTTGTTCGGTCTATCAGTGATGAGAAGGTCTGCATCTGCATCTGTTATTGTTGGGGCCGAAACTTTCTTGAAATTCACTGTAGGCTCCAACCCTTCATTAACAACAGATTCTCTGAAAATATTTCTTACTATGTTCTGCGGTGTTTGCTTTGCATCTGATCTTTGCTTCCTGTTCTTTCCATTCTTTCAGCTTCTCTCTCTTGTGCATCCTTGACCCATGCCTGTTGTTCTGGCATTAAATCAGCGAAACTTTCTAATGCAAATTCTTCATTCGGCTTCCTTTCTAATCCTGGCCTAAGAATTCTTTTCTTAAGATCTGATAATGGCCAAAATTGACCATTATTTTCAATCTATTTCCGTGTCTAATACGGACATTTGATCGCATCCCGGTCTTATTTAAATAAGAAAGTAGTTGAATTTGACAGATATATGCAAATTTGTATAAATAATAAGCTGGTATTGAAAAACATAAAAATATTGTTATTTTATTACATTTTATGTTAAAAAATCCAAAAACATGATAAAAATATTAAAAACCCCACGTTTGATAATTATGGTTTGTAATGTCTGTTCGGTGGAACATGGGTCCATTTAACGGAGTACAAGCAAAATAATCAAGTGGAATAAATATTTATCTATATATTAATTTATACTTAGATGTATATATTTATAATTTATATGTTTGTTTTTAATTCTGTTTTCTGCTATAATTTAAACAATAATTGGTCCACTAATCACTTTTTATTTAAAATAATTGCAGGAGATTTGATTTAATTAAGTCCAAGAGTTGAAGTCCAATCCAATTCAACAGTCCAAACATTCAGTCCAAATCCCATTCAAGCCCAATCATCCCTTAGCCCAACCCTACTCAAACCCTAACCCCAACCCTAATTTCCACCTCCTCGCCGCCGGCGCCGCCGCCGCCGGCCGGCGGCCACAGCCACCTCCGAACCTCCATCTCCGTCGTAGCCCCCTACCCTCCGTCCAGTTTCCCAGCCGCCGCCGCACGCGCGGCCAACACCAAGCCTTCAACCCCCATCCCGCCACCTCCGTCCTTTTCCAGTCTCCTCGCCTCAACTCATCTCCCCTCAGCGCCCACCTCCGTCCTCCGTCGCCTCACGCCATCACCCACCACCGAGCCCCGGCCTCCATCTCCCTCATTTCCAGATTCCGGCCAACAACCACCAATCTCTCCACCGCCGAACGCCCTTCTTCAACCTCACCTCCGAGAGTTCTCCACCAACTCCAACAACCAGCGCCACCAACTCCGGCCATCTCCTCCATCAAGCCCGTCGCCCAATCCACAGCCGCCGCATCGCCGCTCTTCGCCTCCACAACCACCCCAAATCCCCAATTGCAGAAAACAAAAGAGAAGAAGGAAATGGAAGGGAAACTGGAAACGAAACAGAAGAAAAATTAGGAGAAGAAAACTGGAAAGAAACGAGAGAGAAGAAGGAAAGAGAGAAGAATGAGAAAAAGAAATGAGAGAGGAGAGAAGAAAAGAAAGAGGGGAGAGAGAGGAAATTAAACATTTTGTCGCGATAGACCCTTTGTCGCGATAGAGTGTTCCGCGACCAAGTGCTCCGTGACCAAAAAAATAGTTAGGGACTGGGAGTATCAAGACACATAATTTTGTCGCGGAACAATGTTCCGCGACAAAATGTGTAACGCGACCGCGACCAGAGACAGGCTCCCTCACGTGACACCCCATCTCCAATTTCAAATTTCCCCACATGCTCAAACAACCAGGAGCTCCCAGGACTTGAGGTCCCGCTGGGTAGGGAAATTTTGTCCTATCTTGCTGGACTCAAGCTCCCGCCCCCTGCTGCAAGAATTTGAATGTTAAATGGGCCTAGGGTTTTGCTCCACCTATAAATAGCTGTTTTGTTCCCTTGAACAGTAGCCGCACAATGTAAAAAATTCATATATTGTTCTTGGAGACAGTGTGGTCTCAAGTAGTGTAGGGTAGCTAGATTAATTTTACGTAATGTAGTTTTTATCCTAGCTTTAGCTTTAATTCCTGTTTCTTAGTTTATAGTTGAGTTGTTAGTTGTAGCTAGCCACATTTTATATTTTTTTACAGCTTTTTAGATTAGATTTTTGGTTTAAAACATTCAAGTAATGGGTGTTTTTGGACATGTTTTAGTTTATGGTAAATAATGCAAGAAAATGGTTTCAAAAATCTGTTGTGGTCTTGTTTTCATGTCTGGTTTCCTGTTTTGATTTTATTTTTGGTCACTTGACCAATTTATTTTTATGTTTTAGATAGTTTTTTAATTTTTATTTATTTATGCATATATTTTGTGTTGCATTATTCCCGTCTTAATCCCACGGATTAAGACGCAAACCCCGAGTTTCCAATATAAGGGGTTATGCTGCCAAAATTTTATAAAATTTTTAAAACCCTTTGTCGCCATACACTTTGTCGCGGACCCACGGTCCGCGACACACAACCCTGTTTAGCGACAGAGGACCCAACTCTTGCATTTTGTCTGCATGGCTTTTGTCGCGGAACCTTTGTCGCGGAACCATGCTCCGCGACAAAATCTTATTCCGAGACAGAAAATTATGTCTTGCCATTATTTTAAAACCCCTTGGTCGCGATGCAACCTTTGTCGCGGACCCACGTTCCGCGACAAAACCCTTGATTAGCGACCAAGGACCCAAATACTTGTAATTTTATTCTGGGAGGACTCTGTCGCGGTGTAACACCCCGGTTTTTGGTAACCCAGGTCGGGATGTCACCGCCACATCTCCCTAGTAAGACACGGCTTCTCCGAGCTTACTAAAGAGATGCAAGGCTAGGTATTGCAGTGTTTAAAACATTTAAAGCATTAAAAATAGCCCATACAATATAATTCAAAATTAATAATAGCATAGCGCAGCGGAAATATTTAGTTTAGTACAGTATCGCAGCGGAAAATATAAAAAGGGCCGACATGGCCAAAACACGGGTTAAACAGGCCCGTTCATAATGTAGTCTACGTACGAAATTTAAAAGCAAAATAAAAGTTCCCAAAATCCCATGCATGATTCGTGCTCACACATGCTCATTCCACATATTCTGTAAAGAAAGGAATAAAAATGGTTTTGATCAGCAAAATTGCTGAGTAAGTTAACACATGCATGATCGTAGGGTTTAAAAGCCATAACTTTAATAATTTAACAAAAGCATGATAATAACATAATATTTGATTTCAT
This sequence comes from Hygrophila difformis, assembly GCA_030278955.1. Lineage (NCBI taxonomy): Eukaryota > Viridiplantae > Streptophyta > Magnoliopsida > Lamiales > Acanthaceae > Hygrophila > Hygrophila difformis. The sequence goes on from JAOANR010000010.1 coordinate 21,891,125, forward strand.
TTAATCCATATCATATAGCACAATCTATCTCAGGCTCTATTTAATAACACATATCACATGGTTTAATCATAAAAGCCATAATTTTAAATAAAGCATTTAAATAATTTAATTGGACAACAATATAATTTAGTCTACTCTAATTTAATTTAGAATCCCCATTACATTCCCGATTCGGTATTTCAAGTTTCACGATAGAAATCGCGATGTCAACAAGTTTAGCCGGTAGCCCGGCGGCCGCAGCCGTATCAGCCATACCCAGTACCACTCCGGAGCCTCGGGAAACCCATACGGATATTCACGAGAGTGTAGGCTCTAAGTTTCGCCGTTTTGGCAATATCACATTTCAAGTATAGCGCGCGGGGTCACCATCGTCCATTACGGCACGAAGTGAATCGTTAGGGGGCACCCTGCAGAGCACTCACCCCTAATTTTAATTTATCAAGTTTGTAAGGGGATTTAGTTTTTAAAAATCTGCCTTCCAATGTATTAATTTAGAAATAATATCTCAATTCGTTTTAACCCTAAAGGTTAATTCCATGTTTCAACAAGATTTCAAAATTTCGTTCGGTAAATCACAGTTTACTCCAAAAATCGTCTAAAATCAGATTTAATTCCAAAAATTCCAAAATTTCATATCTGACTCGGAAACATCAATATCTACAACTTTTGTGTTTTAACTTTTTCAATCCGAGATACCTAAATAGGTCAAAAACGCCAATTTTCACATAAGACGAAATCTGTCCGAGTTTAATACATCACAGATCAAAGATTTCAATTTCTACCATATCAATGCAACTCCAAATTTAATGAAATTTGACAGGGATCATCTTAAGACATTTATCTACAACTTTCATGTTCGGCCAAAGATCTAAAATAGCCTAGATCCTATGTCAAAAACGTGATCAAGATCATTCCTAAGTTCTGTCCAAGATTTCAAGAACTAGGTTCAAACAGTTCGGTTTCAACGGATTTTCACATATCAAATCAACTCCAAAAATTCTCAAATTTTTACAGTAGCTAGGTCTAAGTCTTAGGAACGTTTTTCATCTTTTAAGTTTTTCCGTTTGAGTTCGTTTTAAAGGTCGGAAAAATTCAACAATTCTGTGGCGTCGGTAGGAAAACAAAAGTGGACAGATTTATGATTCTTGTCAAATCTTTTAGGTTTCGAATGTTTTAAAATCTCCCAAAACCATGTAAGGTTAACTTACAGTGTCTATGAACGTCGGGAATGTCCAATTCGGAGGCGTGGCTTCCAGATCACCGTTTCTCCTCTCCGTTCGTCGGGTTCTACGATCTAGATTCGATACGGGGGTGTAGAAAGAAAAAGGAGATGATTAGGATTCGTTTTCGAATCGTTTATTGAATAAAGATTGGACCGAGACTTACCACGACTATGGAGATCTGTAGAGAAACTCGTCCAACAGCGTTCGTCTTGGTTTCGTGCCTCCGACGACTCCGGATTTAGGGTTTCGAACGTATAGAATGTTTTAGGGTTTTGTAAACTTGTTCGGGGCTCCCAAGGGGCTTATTTATAGAATTCTCAATCCCTAGGGCGTCCACAACCGACCTAAAGGTCTGGAGTCGAGAGATGTTCAACCGAAAGTCGAAAAATCCGCGTTCGGGTGAGAGATTCACGCAACCAACAAATCTGTCATGTGGCGCGGTCGTGGCGCGGTTTTCCCCATTGGGCGCGCGGCCACCGCGCCGTCTTCGCCTGGACTTCGGTCCGGGCGGGTCGTGCGATCCGTCGTGCTTTTCCGCCTCTCTTTCGGGTTTCTATCCCTCTATGCTCCCGAATTCCGATTTCCGGGGTATATTCGGGTTCATACTTTCTCTCTAATTTTATTCTTAGTCTAGTTGGATGTTTTGGACTCGAATACTCGAGTTCATTAGTGTCGGGTTTTGGTGTACCATTTATCCATCCTTTTATTGAATTTTCCTTTAATTATTTCTCATTTCTCATTTCCTTATATTTATTTATTTCTTTTATTTGCTGGATTTGTTTATTTATTTATAGTATTTATTTTATTTATAGTATTTATTTTATTTATTATTTATTTATTTAATTATTGTTTTATGTTATGTTGGAAAATTCTCGGGTATTACAGTCTACCCTCCTTAAGAATCAACTTCGTCCTCGAAGTTGTGTTTCGGCTTTTCTCGTCTCGTGCTAAGGTCTTGTGTTTGTTTTATTATGTTGTGACTGAACTTAGAATTAAACTTCTAAGCTGCCTACGTACCCGGTAAAGGGATCAAGCCATAACGTAGTTCAAAAGTTTACAAAAATGCACGAAAAATTAAGGGGGTATGACATCCTCTCCCCCTTAAGATTGCAGTTATGTCCCCATAACTGTGTCGGAATCGGTTTGGAACAATGTCGGGTATCGTTCTCTCATGTCGGATTCTACTTCCCAAGTTGCCGTCTCACTTTCGTGGTTTGACCAAAGAACCTTGATCATTTTGATGGTTTTGTTCCTCGTTACTCGTTCCTTAGTATCGAGAATACGCACTGGGACTTCTCCGTAAGTCAAATCTTCATCGAGCTCAATTATCTCCGGTTGAAGTACATGTGTCGGGTCCGGCACATACTTCTTTAGTTGCGAGACATGGAAGACATTATGAACTCTATCTAAGTGTGGCGGTAAAGCCAATCGGTAGGCTAGAGTTCCGACTCGTTCTAGAATCTCGTAAGGTCCTATGTATCGAGGACTTAACTTCCCTCGTTTGCCAAAGCGCATCACCCCTTTCATGGGTGATATCTTTAGCATGACTCTATCTCCCACTTGAAATTCTAGGTCTCGTCGTCTCACGTCGGCATAACTCTTTTGACGGTCTTGAGCGGCTTTCATCTTCCCTTGAATCACTTTGATTTGTTGAGCCATGTCTTCGATAAGTTGTGGTCCCACTACCACGGACTTATCGTTTTCTTCCCAGCTCAAAGGGCTTCGGCACTTTCGTCCATACAATGCCTCGAAAGGTGCCATGCCGATACTAGCATGGTAACTATTATTATAGGAAAACTCAATCAAGGGTAAATGAGATTCCCAATTTCCTTTGAATTCCAACACGCATGCTCTCAGCATGTCTTCTAGTGTTTGGATTGTTCTTTCGGTTTGTCCATCCGTCATCGGGTGGAAAGCGGTGCTCATTTTGATTTGAGTACCGAGAGCTTTTTGTAACTCCGTCCAGAAATGAGAGACAAATCTACTGTCTCTATCGGAAATGATATCGTGTGGTACTCCATGTCGTCGTACCACGTTATCAATGTAGGCTTGGGCCAATTGGTCCATAGTCCACGTGTCTTTCATTGGGATAAATATGGCTGTCTTCGTTAGCCTATCCACAATCACCCAAATCTTGTTCAGGCCTTTAGGTGATCGGGGTAATCCCGAGACAAAGTCCATTGAGATGCTATCCCACTTCCAACTTGGAATCTCTAGTGGTTGCATCAATCCTAAGGGTTTATGTCGCACTGCCTTACCCTTTTGGCAGGTGAGACATCTCGCCACGAAATTCGCCACTTCCTTCTTCATTCCCGGCCACCAATAGATCTTCTTCAGATCTTTGTATAGCTTGTCACCTCCGGGATGTACGGAGTATGGCGTGTTGTGCCCTTCCTCCATCAACCTTTGCTTCAACTCAGCACATTTAAAAGGCACACACCATCTACCTTTAAAACGGATGCTTCCATCCTCATGGGCAGTAAATCCTATTGCCTTTCCTTCGGCAATATACTCTTTTATCTTCTCGAGTCTCGGGTCGCCCGGTTGAGCGAGTCGAATCTCGTCCAATATTGGAGTTTCTACGACCATGGCATTGACCGTTTCTCTCACTGTGCCAGGATGCACAAGTTCTAACTCCAATCTTGCCAAATCCATGTACAATGCCGGCGGAATTACCAACGAGTTTGTCACGTGTTGGGTTTTCCGACTTAGGGCATCGGCTACCACATTCGCCTTCCCCTCGTGGTATGCTATCTCTAAATCGTAGTCTTTAATGAGCTCCAACCACCTTCGCTGTCTCAAATTCAACTCCTTCTGAGTTAATATATATTTCAAGCTCTTGTGGTCGGTGAACATTCGACACTTCCGCCCATAAAGATAATGTCTCCATATCTTTAGAGCGAAAACGACCGCTGCCAACTCCAGGTCATGTGTCGGATAATTTTCCTCGTGAGGTTTTAGTTGGCGTGATGCATAGGCTACGACTCTCGAGTCTTGCATCAAAACACAACCTAAACCTTCCTTCGAAGCATCGCTATATACTTCGAAGTCACCATTCTCTGATGGTAGTGTTAATACGGGTGTGGTTGTGAGTCGTTTCTTCAGCTCTTGAAACGATGTCTCACATGCTTCGGTCCACTCGTATTTTGCTCCTTTCTTAAGTAGCTGGGTCAAAGGACGTGCAATCCTTGAAAAGTCCTTCACAAATCGTCTATAGTATCCGGCTAATCCAAGGAAACTCCTTATTTCCGTTGGACTTTTCGGAGTTGCCCATTCAGTTACGGCAGAAACTTTTGCCGGATCCACTGATACTCCATCAGCGGATACTATGTGTCCGAGAAATGCCACTTCTTTCAGCCAGAAGTCACATTTCGACAGCTTGCCGTATAGCTGATTTCTTCGCAAGGTCTCCAACACTTGATGTAAGTGCTTCGCATGCTCCTCCTCGCTCTTCGAGTAGATCAGGATGTCGTCGATGAACACTACGACGCACTGATCTAACAATTCTCGGAACACGTTGTTCATGAGATTCATGAACATGGCCGGAGCATTTGTTAACCCGAAGGATAACACTGTGAACTCGTAATGGCCATATCGCGTTCGAAATGCCGTCTTCGGAATGTCCTTCTCGGCGATCCTCAATTGATGATACCCAGATCGCAAATCGATCTTCGAGAATACTGAAGCTCCCTTCAGTTGATCAAACAGATCCTCTATTCTCGGTAGGGGGTATTTATTCTTAATGGTCACTTGGTTTAGTCCTCGGTAATCTATGCAAAGACGTAGTCCTCCGTCTTTCTTCTTGACAAACAAAACCGGTGCTCCCCAAGGGGACGTACTCGGTCTTATGTAGCCTTTTCCCAATAGCTCCTCGAGTTGTTCCTTTAACTCCTTCATTTCCAGTGGTGCCATCCGGTACGGAGCTTTCGAGACAGGCTCTGTCCCCGGAATGAGATCTATGGTGAATTCAAGATCTCTCTCAGGTGGCATGCCCGGAACGTCTTCAGGGAACACGTCCGGGTGTTCTCTTACCACTGGTATGCTATCAACCTTGTTCTCTTCCGCCTCAAGGTTGTGCACATAGCACGCATATAGTTCATACCCCTTACGCATCAAGTTACTTAGTTTAAGTGCACTAACGATTTTGTTACTTTTCTTAGGGGGCTGAGAGTAAAAGATAACTCTCTTTCCCCTACTTTTTGACAAGGTGATCTTTTGCTTTTGGCATTCGATCACCGCTTTATACTGGGATAGCCAATCCATCCCCAGTATGATGTCAAAGTCTCTTAAGTTAAATTCTACCAAGTTCGCGAAGAACTCTACGTTCTTTATCACTATAGGAATTCCGTTATATCGTTTAGAGCAAGACACTACTTCTCCAGAAGGCAATTGAATTCCTAAGCTAATTCTCTCGCACTTAGGTAGATCTAACTCAGGCACTATCCTTGATGCAATAATTGAGCAACTAGCTCCGGAATCAAATAAAATTCTAAGGGGTGTATTCAAAACGTGAAATGTACCTGCCATCACTTCTCCTTGCGCAGGCACGTCCGCTTGGTTCACCACATTGAGCCTCCCCACAGGGCGTCCTTGGTTGCCCTGCTGATTCGCGTTCTGCTGCTGGTTCGGCTGTTGGTTTTGATTCTGCGGGGGCGGAGGTCGTTGGTTCTGGTTCTGGTTTTGCGGCCTATTTTGAGGGGGTCGGTACCCTTGGTTATTGCCGTTCCGCCCGTTTTGGTTTTGAGGCTGTTCTTGCCCCGCGACTAAGTCGTCCCTCTTTGTTATGTTCTCGAGCCTAGTTCGGCATTCCCGTCGAACGTGACCCATTCGACCGCATCGGTAACAGGGGCCTTGTTGCGGGCATCCCCTTGCCAGATGTGGTCGTCCACATCGCGGGCAAGGCGGTACCGGATCTTCTTGATTGAACCTCCTCCCAGTGTTGTTTTGTTGGGGCCTATTCGACCCTCTGCGCTGCTCGTTCCTTCCAGTGTTGTTCTCGTTTCGTGAATCTCGACTTCTCTTGTCTTGAGGACCCCGGCTGGACTCCCCACTCACCCTTCTTTTCAGCTGCTGCACACGTGCTACCGCTACAGCGCGATCGTATACGGCTTGCAAATCGGGGTAGTGTACCCCCGTGATCACCTCGCGCACAGACAGGTTCAGTCCCATCTCGAACTTCTGTGCCTTTTCCGCATCAGTAGGCACTAGCCTTGGTGCGAACCTCACCAGCTCCTTAAAGCGGGTGTAGTATTCTTGCACCGTTTGGCTTCCTTGCTTCAGTGACAGGAATTCCTCGTACATGGCAGCTTTGGTACTCAAGGGATAGAATCGATCCCTGAGTAGTTCCATCATCTCCATCCACGAGTAAGGCTCGTCATCTTCAGTCAGTTTGGCTTGCGTTGCTTGCCACCAGTCATCAGCTTCGCCTCCCAAGTAGTATGAAGCGACATGTACCCTTTCTCCTTCCGGACATTTGACCGCTCCTAGCAGCTTGTCAAAAGTCCGGATCCATTCCTCCAGTTTAGCCGGATCCTCCTCACCAGCATAGTGGGGCGGCTGGTAGGGATTCACCATCGCCAGGTAGTTAGGGCGAGCTTGGGGCGGAGGTACCGCCGCAGCTTGACCCTGGTTGACTTGCGTGTTTCCGAGCGCAATCAACACTTCCTCTATCGTCCTAAGACGATCGCCCACATTGTTCGGTGCGGGGGCGTCCTGCACACCTTGGGGTTGTTCCATTTCAGGTTGAATCGGTTCAGTGACGTTGGGTAGTGTCTCCGTAGGAGTTTCAGTGGTGGTTTGAGGAGCGGTTTGAGTCCTTCCTCTTCCTCTGGGTGCCATTCTGGTACAAATAGGATAGTTTAGGACTGATGAATTTAGCAAATGGTCTAAGCAATTTCTATGATTGTATATGTGTGTAGTAATTTAGCACGTGGTGCCTTGTTCGAGTTAAGAAGCATCGTCTGTTTTGGGGTTTCATTTTATTTTGTTTTGTTTCGTTTTGTTTTGATTTAAAAAAAAAATAAATCGGCATTTTATTTCCTCATAAGAAATTTTAGTACAAAAGTAGAAATATTTTTCTAGCAAAACGGTGTCTAACAATAGAATCTCTAGTGCCTCATGACGTCTCTCGGCGGGGTAGCAGGATCTTCCTCCTCCGAACTCGGCGGTAGTAGGTCGTCAAAGATAGTGTTTAAGTCTTGCCCGTGGGCATCGATGTATTCCTTTAGTATTAAGTTTTGTGTAGTGAGGGTTTGGACTTGGCGTTCGAGTTGGTTTATGCGGTGATGATCCGCCTCTCTCAAGTTGCCCATGTGATGTAAATTGGCCTCCAATTGAGCCATACGGTACTTCATCTGCTCTAGAGTCTGGTGGGAATCGAGATGAACACTCATCATCCTGACCAACAACTGCATCATGTCTTGACTAGCCATCTAGCGAAAGCAAGAGATCTAAGTTAATATTCGCCAAGATTCTAGTTCAATTCGCCCAGATTCTAAGTTCGAGTTTCCAAGATTCTAAGTTCAAGTTTCGCCAAGATGCTAAGTTCAAGTTTCGCAAAGATTCTAAGTTCAAGTTTCGCAAAGATTCTAAGTTCATAGCAGAGATGCAACATGCATATGCAAATGATACTTCCCCCCAATAATAATTTAATGCACCATATATATTTTTCCCATGGGGTTTAAAATAAAATTTCTCCATGGAAATAAAAATTTAAAATTTAAAATAATAGTCAAAATATTAATAATAGTTTAAAAATAATAATGGTTTAAAAATAATAGTTTAAAAATAATAGTGGTTTAAATAATAGTTTAAAAATAGTAATGGTTTAAAAATAATAGTTTAAAAATAGCCGGGCTCTGATACCAACTTGTAACACCCCGGTTTTTGGTAACCCAGGTCGGGATGTCACCGCCACATCTCCCTAGTAAGACACGGCTTCTCCGAGCTTACTAAAGAGATGCAAGGCTAGGTATTGCAGTGTTTAAAACATTTAAAGCATTGAAAATAGCCCATACAATATAATTCAAAATTAATAATAGCATAGCGCAGCGGAAATATTTAGTTTAGTACAGTATCGCAGCGGAAAATATAAAAAGGGCCGACATGGCCAAAATACGGGTTAAACAGGCCCGTTCATAATGTAGTCTACGTACGAAATTTAAAAGCAAAATAAAAGTTCCCAAAATCCCATGCATGATTCGTGCTCACACATGCTCATTCCACATATTCTGTAAAGAAAGGAATAAAAATGGTTTTGATCAGCAAAATTGCTGAGTAAGTTAACACATGCATGATCGTAGGGTTTAAAAGCCATAACTTTAATAATTTAACAAAAGCATGATAATAACATAATATTTGATTTCATTTAATCCATATCATATAGCACAATCTATCTCAGGCTCTATTTAATAACACATATCACATGGTTTAATCATAAAAGCCATAATTTTAAATAAAGCATTTAAATAATTTAATTGGACAACAATATAATTTAGTCTACTCTAATTTAATTTAGAATCCCCATTACATTCCCGATTCGGTATTTCAAGTTTCACGATAGAAATCGCGATGTCAACAAGTTTAGCCGGTAGCCCGGCGGCCGCAGCCGTATCAGCCATACCCAGTACCACTCCGGAGCCTCGGGAAACCCATACGGATATTCACGAGAGTGTAGGCTCTGAGTTTCGCCGTTTTGGCAATATCACATTTCAAGTATAGCGCGCGGGGTCACCATCGTCCATTACGGCACGAAGTGAATCGTTAGGGGGCACCCTGCAGAGCACTCACCCCTAATTTTAATTTATCAAGTTTGTAAGGGGATTTAGTTTTTAAAAATCTGCCTTCCAATGTATTAATTTAGAAATAATATCTCAATTCGTTTCAACCCTAAAGGTTAATTCCATATTTCAACAAGATTTCAAAATTTCGTTCGGTAAATCACAGTTTACTCCAAAATTCGTCTAAAATCAGATTTAATTCCAAAAATTCCAAAATTTCATATCTGACTCGGAAACATCAAGATCTACAACTTTCGTGTTTTAACGTTTTCAATCCGAGATACCTAAGTAGGTCAAAAACGCCAATTTTCACATAAGACGAAATCTGTCCGAGTTTAATACATCACAGATCAAAGATTTCAATTTCTACCATATCAATTCAACTCCAAATTTAATGAAATTTGACAGGGATCATCTTAAAACATTTATCTACAACTTTCATGTTCGGCCAAAGATCTAAAACAGCCTAGATCCTATGTCAAAAACGTGATCAAGATCATTCATAAGTTCTGTCCAAGATTTCAAGAACTAGGTTCAAACAGTTCGGTTTCAGCGGATTTTCACATATCAAATCAACTCCAAAAATTCTCAAATTTTTACAGTAGCTAGGTCTAAGTCTTAGGAACGTTTTTCGTCTTTTAAGTTTTTCCGTTTGAGTTCGTGTTAAAGGTCGGAAAAATTCAACAATTCTGTGGCGTCGGTAGGAAAACAAAAGTGGACAGATTTATGATTCTTGTCAAATCTTTTAGGTTTCGAATGTTTTAAAATCTCCCAAAACCATGTAAGGTTAACTTACAGTGTCTATGAACGTCGGGAATGTCCAATTTGGAGGCGTGGCTTCCAGATCACCGTTTCTCCTCTCCGTTCGTCGGGTTCTACGATCTAGATTCGATACGGGGGTGTAGAAAGAAAAAGGAGATGATTAGGATTCGTTTTCGAATCGTTTATTGAATAAAGATTGGACCGAGACTTACCACGACTATGGAGATCTGTAGAGAAACTCGTCCAACAGCGTTCGTCTTGGTTTCGTGCCTCCGACGACTCCGGATTTAGGGTTTCGAACGTATAGAATGTTTTAGGGTTTTGTAAACTTGTTCGGGGCTCCCAAGGGGCTTATTTATAGAATTCTCAATCCCTAGGGCGTCCACAACCGACCTAAAGGTCTGGAGTCGAGAGATGTTCAACCGAAAGTCGAAAAATCCGCGTTCGGGTGAGAGATTCACGCAACCAACAAATCTGTCATGTGGCGCGGTCGTGGCGCGGTTTTCCCCATTGGGCGCGCGGCCACCGCGCCGTCTTCGCCTGGACTTCGGTCCGGGCGGGTCGTGCGATCCGTCGTGCTTTTCCGCCTCTCTTTCGGGTTTCTATCCCTCTATGCTCCCGAATTCCGATTTCCGGGGTATATTCGGGTTCATACTTTCTCTCTAATTTTATTCTTAGTCTAGTTGGATGTTTTGGACTCGAATACTCGAGTTCATTAGTGTCGGGTTTTGGTGTACCATTTATCCATCCTTTTATTGAATTAAATTCCTTTAATTATTTCTCATTTCTCATTTCCTTATATTTATTTATTTCTTTTATTTGCTGGATTTGTTTATTTATTTATAGTATTTATTTTATTTATAGTATTTATTTTATTTATTATTTATTTATTTAATTATTGTTTTATGTTATGTTGGAAAATTCTCGGGTATTACACGCGGAACCTTTGTCGCGGAACCACGGTCCGCGACAAAAACCTTGTTCCGCGACCAGGACTTATGTCCTTACAATTTTCAAACCCCTTTGTCGCTATACCCCCTTGTCGCGGAACCATGGTCCGCGACAAAGATTTTTGCTTAGCGACAAAGCAAACCCTAATTTTCAAAATTCCATTCCTCTTATTTCCCACCCCTTTGTCGCGAAACCCTTGTCGCGGACCCATGGTCCGCGACACAAACTCTATTCCGCGACAAAGTGGCACCTTTTTGCCAAATTTTTATTCTCCATCTCACCCCATTAATTAATTGAACCTTTATATTAATATTTTGAGGTTGAAATCCAATGATCTCAACCCATGATTAATTTGATATAAAGAACTTTGTTCAATTTTCCATTAAAAGATTTTTCTACAAATGATTAAACTCTAATGATCTAAGTATATAATTCTGGAATGAGTGATTATTTAGACCATGAAGAGTAATTATGGAATCATTTCCATACCTTGCATGAGAAACCAATGTCTCTCATGCAAGATGACCCAAAAATATTTTTCTTTTATTTATTTTGTCTTTTCCGTGATGTGTGAAACAGCTAATAAGGAATATATCAGATTAATGTTGGCGGGTATTCCCACACGGATAACTAGCTCGTGGTCTGTATATTAATTATTATATTTTATTTTGCATGGTCCGAATAGTGGTCGGTGGAAGCCTTGGCGGTTCGTCCATCCGGGATTATAATAGCTGCTCAGCTGACTCCTACCCGGATACAGTTTTCTTTTCTTTATTTTAATTTCAAACCCGAATCTGGAGTTGTAGTAATGTCAGATGATATATGCCAATGTTATCTAATAATTATCGCAGTAATAGAACATGTGGGTTTTTATCCAAATTCACAGATAGTGGAGTCTAAAATGATGGCGGCAACTGTCATTTAGGGCATTCCACTGTCTAAAAATCATCTCACCTTAATGATTAGGGAATTGGACCACAGATAACTGCAATCCAATTAACCCTAATTATTTTGCCACCTTTTTAGCGACAATAAATTCTTCTCATCTCCGGCTATTTCATCTCTATGTATCAACTTCTGTCTAAACCCACCTTATATTTCGGGTTATTTAATTTTACACTTCTCTATAAATTTATGCATGATATTATTATGTAGATATTGTGGTCAATATTATTTTGGGATCCTTCCCTTGGACACAGGAGTCTTGATTTTAATCAGTTGTCTCATAATAAATTTCCAACAAAATTCATTTATAAATCCGGATCTGAGTAAGGGATAAATTCTACAGTTATGACTAATTCATATCCGACTGGGGGTTGATTTTGGGAAATTAGAAGCAGGGTCAGCGATTAGGTCTCACCTAGACTGAAAGGATCTGTGTTTTAATTGAGAGTCTAGTACCTGATAGGGAATGATTTTCAGATTTATTATTTTCCAAAATTGTTGTTTGTTGGAAATCTTGTATTAAATATTGCAGTGGGTCAGATTCCACTTGGATTCCGATAAGGTGTGACAGATAATACTAGAGGAACAACATTCGGGCCTTGGTTATTTTCTAAGGTAGGGTTGAGTATTCTTTCAACTGCTATCCTCTTCTGCCAAAGCCTATTTTTGAGTCCTGAGTGAGTGCATCCGGAACGAACTAATTTATTAGTTCGTTTCATTAGTTTGTATCTCACAACCACCCGACGGGAAGTGAACACTGCGAGCGGTTCACCGAGATTAGGGAATTCTTGATCCACATCCGGTCATTCCGACTGGGGGCTTTCTTTTACTACCAGGGTCAAACTTTCAAAAACCTCCGAGTGATAGGATTTTAAATGCTTTCTTTATCACTTTCTTTTAAATGCTTTCGTTAGAGGTCACTCGGTTGTATTGAGAGTTGTGTAACTGCTACTAGGACTGATAGTTAAGGGATAGTTCAGGGCTTGATTAGAATCTTTGGGTGTGACATGGGGGAATGATAGCAGTACTTGGCATTTCAACTAATGATTTGTCGGGTGTTGCTTGTCCACCACAGATAAATGACATACCTCTGCGCAGGGGCAGTTATATATCTGTGGTATCTTAGATTTTGTTGTCTTAAGGCATGTAAATCCATACTATAAGTACCTGTCTGTTAAAGGGAACATGGTAAAGGAAGCATGAGAGTTAGCTAATTGATGGATTATCCCAAACAAAGATCTGCGTAACCAAATGGAAGTTTAATTGTGTTTCATCTGAATCTTGTCCAATCTTTATTCTTTTCTTCCGGTCTCTTCTGTCTCATTTAAATCTGCTTTCTTAGATAATTCTAACCGCTTTCTTAGAATAATTTTATTGCTTTCTTAGACTAAATTTAATTCGCTTTCTAAAATAATTTTATCTGCTTTATTTTGATTGCTTTCATAGCTTAGTTTAAATTATGTCAAGTAGTTGTTAGTCAAAACACAAACTTGAATCGAGTAACCGAGTGGAAAATCTTATAAAACGACGTGGGCCCTGCTTCCATCGCACATCCTCCAGTGAACGATCCGGTACTGCAATTTTTGACTCCGTGCGCTTTCGGGGGCACAGTTTCTTAGCACGAGTAAATAAAAACGTGATTTTTCGGAAAATACTCATGTAGTGGGAATCTGCCGAAAGTTTCATGGTAGGTAATCTCATGACATGAAATCATGAGAAGTATCATGGCACATATGCCGGGGACCCTCAGTGTGACAGGCTGAAGGTCAATCTATCCCGGTTTGTACCATGAGACTTGTCAAAAGTTTCATGACATGAGAGGACTGCAGCGCCATTTGAAATTAAACTACCCCACCTGAGTAATAAAGAGTGATACTCTTAATATATCCCTAAACCCATTCCATAAATCATAACTCTTTCATTTTAATAAATTCAAACTCGATATATTTTATAAAAAATACTCGTGTTAATGAAATTTGTCAAAAGTTTCATGGCGCCGTTGCCGGGGAGGATGCAGCGTCGTTTATTAAGAGAATTACACTCATGATTACTCATAGTTAGTTTAGTGTTAGTTTAGTGTATTTATTTCAGAACAGAGAAGTACCCTCAAATCAATTAAACATTTAGAGTACTAAGACTCTAAATGTGAGGATGTTGATTTGAAGGGAAAACCTAACCAATTGGGTATTTTTGCTTGCAGGAATCATGGAGCCGCAAAAATTGGCATAAGGAGTTAAATGTGGAAGTGTAGCATTGGGGCTACACTAATTTGATTTTTCGTTTAATTACACTTCTCCAATTGTAAGATCTAGGTCAATTAAACGAAAAATCAAAGAAAAATGGAGAAGTGTAGCAGTGGAGCTACACTAATTCGCAATTGTAAATTGCAAAACACGTGAGACTCACGTGTTTGTCATCTCCACCACATCCGGACTGCCATTTGCTCACCACCATCGGACAAGCCACAGCCACTATCTCACTTTCCGTCGCCCCTGTTCCGACTGAGCATCTAAACAGGTTCCCGGTTGGATTAGTTCTGTAATTGACCGAAGATTATATCCAGAATTCAAAGAAATTTAAAATCCGGAATAATTTTCGCAAGCACGAAATTAATCCAACCTAAATTTCTGCAAGTCAAAATTATATGTATACATATATTTATATTTATCTCTTGTGCATATTATTAAATAATTTGGGTGTTAGTCAATTGAATCACATTTAGAGTACTAATACTCTAAATGTGAGGATGTTGATATTTTTGAGAAAACCCGATAACCTCTTCTGTGTTTGCTTTGCAAGAATTTGTGGAACTACCAAAAAAAATTAAAGCTCCAAAATAGGTTCCCGGTTGGATCGATTCTGTGATTAATTGAAAGTATTCTTGGAATTTAAAGCAATTTAAAATCCGGAATAACTTTTATAAGAACAGAATTAATCCGACCTAATTTATGCAAGTAAATATGGTAGATTGAATTTTATAAAATCCAAAAATGTGATCGAGCAATTTTGATAAAAATCAGAATTTTTCCAAGTATTGGGCATCGAACAATCGCCTTGTTTGATGAACCAAGCGATCACACATAGCCAAAATCGTCGAACACTTAATGGTTTGACGAAAAAGGCTATCGGAATTATGTTCCTAGCTTTTATGTAAATATTTTCTCCCTCCCTCCCTCCACTTTTATTTTATTAAGTAGGAATTGATTTACTCACATTTCGAGCAAAGCTCAAAATGTGAGGATGTTGACTCTTCACTTAAAAAAAAAAAAAAAAAGAGAGAGAGAGAGAGAGAGAGTGTGTTATTTTTATTTGGTTTATTTTTATTATTATTATTTTATATATATACCCAGTGCGAAGCATGCATAACTCTGTCAGTTTAAATTCACATATTTAATTTTGGTTTATGGTTAAATTTTCAAACTTTTAAATTGGGATAGTATAATTGAAGACATGCATGATATAAATTTTTGAGGTTTTGAGCTATAAAAATTTAATGATATAATCATCTTGTTGGGTAATGAGTCCTCATGTTGAGAATTTAATTGAATAGAGTGTAAGAGTTATTCAAAGATTATATTTAAGAATATTGTATGACATGAATGAACAATTCCATGTGAGATTTGAGTCATGAGTCATTTTTACTCATTCTTTTCTTTGATGTGTGAAAATCATTTTGATTAAAGGAAACTAGAACTTGCGATTGGGACCGATTCAAGACTATGCCATATTCCAAAAATCGAGCATATGATCAAGGCACCTAGAAAACCAAAATTTTGGCCTTCGTTTGAATTCCAAACCCAAAAATATTTTCCCTTTAGGATTAACCAGTTTGAGCCTTAAGCCTAATTTTTCTTTGAAGCACTCTATATTATTCCTAGCCTTATAAAAAGACCAAGAAATTCAAACCCAAGTGTGCAAGAATGAATTTTATCAAGGCATTACAATCTATGATCATCATAAATTTCAATCGGTATTCAAAAGTCCAATCAAAAAAAAAAAAAAAAAGAGAGAGAAAAATGTTGAGATCCATTCAACATAAATAAATTGCAAATGACAAAGCCAATTAGACATAGTCTAATGTCATGCAATATGGAAAGAAAAGTACAAGAAAGAGAGAAAAAGAAAAAAAAAATTTGATGATCGTAAATTTTAAATAAAAATGCATAGTTATGATAATATTAATTCTTGCCACTTTTTAGCCCAATAATTGCATTTCCTACCAAATGATACAACCGTATGCCCCGTTATAACCCTCAAATAAGACCTCATGATCTTGATTTAAAGAAAATGAGCCGGTGGCGAGTTGGACTAATTGCAAGCTTATGGGATAATTTAATTAAATTTGATTATGAGTGCTCATTGATAAAACCCCTTTTTGAGAGTGAGTGAAATTTCCGTTTCTACTATATGTGAGGCTCTGCTTTTAATTATGTTCATGTCATACTTTAATTCTAGAATTAAATCAATGAATTTTTCTAAACATAATGTTCATGAAGAATTATCAATGATGTAACACCCCGGATTTGATAACCTAGGCCGGGATGCCACCGCCACACCTCCCTAGCAGGACACGGATTCTCCGAGCTTGCTAAAGAGATGCAAGGCTATGGGTTTTGGAAATAGTTTTAAAAACAAGTCCGGAATTGCTTAAAATAATAATAATAATACATCATCCACACATGTAATAATAATAATAATAAATTTGCAGCGGAAATTTAAAGATAGGGCCGACATGGCCAAAGTCGGGTTAACAAGCCCGTATGCAAATGTAAAATAAATAACTAAATGTCCAAAGTGATCCCCCGATGCATGATCATGCTCCGTACTCTGTAATAGAAAAATGAATAACGGGTTTTTATCAGTATATAAATACTGAGTAAGTTAATCCCTAACATAACAATAAAGGGGTTTTAAAAATTATTTATTTAATATAAAAATTATACTTTTACTCAGGCTTAATTGAAATTTTAAAAATTCATAATTTAACTTGCAGTGGAAAAACATGATTAATTTATTCAAGACGAGGATGCATAATTAAATAACTCAATTTAAAAGCGTAATTTAAAAGCATAATTTAAGAACGTAATTTTAGAAGCATAATTTAAAAACATGGTAAATAAAAATTTAAGCATAATTAAACATTCACGCAAGTCTTTTATATTTTATCCCGCAAACTAAGAAGAGGACACCACACAAGCGAGATCACTAACGAGGCAATCTCAATAGTCAAAAATCAGTTAGCCGGTGATCCGGCGGCCGCAGCCATATCAGTATTGACTGCCGTTTTGGCTAGCAATGTATCTCGATTGCCGTTCCAGCAAGCCGTGTGTATCGATTGCCATTTTGGCAAGCCGTGTATATCTACTGTCAATTTGACAGGCGTGTATATCCACTGTCGTTTGACAGGCTTTTCAAGCGGTTTCACTGCCACTCGGGGAGGCCGTGTATTTCTCACTGCCGAATTGGCAGGCCATGTGCACAACTGCCGTTTTGGCATAGTAAGGAGATCACTAACGAGGCAATCTCAGATAGTAGGGAGACCACTAACGAGGCAGTCTCAAAGATAGTTGTATGAAGATCGGCTCAGCCTAGTGAACGGGATTTTTCGAAAGTTCATGTTTTGTCGTAAAAAAAAAAAGATTCAACGTCGCATTTCATAGTTCGAGTTTTTCTCAAGTTCGAAAAATCCAATTCGTCACAGGTTACGCCTTTTTAATTTTAAAAATTCACCTTACAGTCAAAAATTCTGAAATTTACTCAGGAGCTTAAAAACATTTTTACGAACAACTTCCATGTTTTAAGTTTCTCAAAATAAGGTAAGGAAACAAGTCGAATTTCACAATCTTTTCAAAGCCCAAAATCTGTCAACTTCCCGGTAACAGCGCACTGTTTTTAAAACACATTTTTGACCAAGTAAACGATCTCTAAAAATTATGAAATTTTACAGGAGCGTACACGACACAAAAATGAGCAAGTTTTATTAGAGGCAATATGTCCGAAAACATTCCGGATTAAATCAGATTCGTGCATTAATTTCGGATAGGAAATCTGTCGGATTTCTTACTAGAAGCGCAGGCTGTTCAGATCGTCTTTTGAAGGTTCAGACATTAATGAAAACTCACGAAATTTTACAGACACATTCTTAAGACCTTTATCTACAACTTTTATGTTTTTACCCAAGATTAGTTTTGACTACAAGGAATCGAAAAACGCACAACAAGTTCGACTACATAATCTGTCAACTTTTCCTTTAAATCACAGTCTGTTCCAAAAGGGTTTTTGAGTATGCAGACATTAACGGAAATGCGTGAAATTTTACGGATACAATATTTAGACAGTTAGCTACAACTTTCATTTTTACATAAAAGTTTAGTTTTGAAGGAATCAATTAGAAAAACGTCAAAGAACTCGAACACTATAATTCTGTCAGCTTTTCGGGTTTTGACAAAAATCTCAGAATAAACCAGATGCGTTTTCGGGGAACAAAACTCGATGAAAATTCCTGAAATTTTGGCACAACCTAGATTAAGATGTTAGGAACAAATCTCTAGTTCGGAGTTTTTCGTTTCGGATTCTTGAAATAGGAGTTTTTACCGGATTTCAGAAAATGCGCGGATTGGGGTTTCTAAGTCCGATTTTTACGTTTTGTTTTTAAATCCATTGATTCGTTCGAATTTAGTCACCCAAATTGATACGCAAGGAAGAAACTTACAGTAGTTAAGATCTAAAGTCTTAGATTTCGTCGGGATGAACTACGGAAGCCACGAACACGTCCAAACAACTCCTACTCCTTCTCTTCGGTCCCGATTTGTGAATAAGAGAGGAAAAACTTATGTGTCAGGCCTTAGTCGACCAGGGGTCATGAAAACAAATTGAGAATTCATCCTTACCACTACACGATGCTTGAGAAGTGCTCCAACTCATCCTTACGTCGTCCTCCTTGCCGGAAAGCTCCTTGAGTGTTCAAAAGACCAAGGTTTTCGAATGCTTGAGGGGTGGAGACTTTTGGAGAGGAAGATGGATGAATGGGGGATTTGGGATCTGATATTTTGAGTCCTTGGGCATTAAGATCAGCCAAAATTTCATTCATAATGGTCCTCCCTTAATGGTGATTGTGTTTCCAAAGGTGAGGGTCGAAAATAAGGTAAGAAAATCGCCCAAAACGTGAAGGTGTGTAGTTTCCTGTTTGGTGGCGCGGGTGGTGGCGCGGTAATAGGCCAACCCCGCGCGGAGAGCGCGCGGCCTGGTCTGGGCCGTGCGTCCGGACTGGGCCGTGCGATCCCGTCGGGCCTTTTCTCCTCTCTTTCGGGTTTCTATCCTCCTACATTTTCGGGCTCGATTTTCGGGTTATTCTCGGATTATAAATTCTTATTTTAAATTTATCTCGTTTCGAATTAATCACGTATTCGAAATCTTGAGTCCGTCGCGTTTGGATTCGTCGGCTTCTAGTTCGTCGTCTTTTGACTTCCGTGTAATAATTTATTTATTTAAATCGTTTCCGACTTCGCGGGTTCTTGGAATTAAAATTCTTTTCTTTCTTGAATTTAATTTCAATCCTTTTCACTCGATTCCTAGAATGTCTTCGGGCTTCCTTTCCCTCTTTTATTCCATTTTTAATTTTTGAATTTATCGGCGTTTCATTGGCGAGCAATATTTATTGTGATAAAATATTTCCTTCTCGGAAATACATTTATTTTATTTGTTGAGCGCTATAAAAATCCCGGGTATTACAGTCTACCCCCCTTAAGAATCAACTTCGTCCCCGAAGTTGTACCCGCACTTTAATTTTATTTTTTTATTCAACTTTATTGTTAGGGTATTTCCATTTACCCTCCTCAAGGATAAACGTCTTCCTTAATTTTGAGAAATTAATTCATTTCTTTGAACATGAATTAAATTTCTCGGGGTGTTACATCCTCTCCCCTTAGGAATCAACTTCGTCCTCGAAGTTGTGTGTTAGCTTCTCGTGAGCTAGGAACTAATGTAAATTTGGTTTTTATTTTTTGTATCATATCATGTCATTTTTTATTTCTTATTTAACGACTGTGCTTAGAATTGAAATTTCTAAGTTGCCTACGTACCCCGTGAAGGGATCAAGCCATTACGTAATTCAAAACAATTTGAACTTGTTTATTTTCGATTGGATACAATTCGTAGAGTCGAACTCAAAAATAAATGCAGTTATCGATGCTTGAAAACTTCTTACGGTTGCTTGGGCCGAGTGGTGACGTCCTCTCTCCTATTTATGTTTTCTATTCGCGTCCGGCAGTCACGCAGCCGATGACCATGTCGACCGCACCGAAGGCATGCTCCAGGCTGAGGGCATCCTCTTGCGAAATGTGGTTTACCACACTTTGGACATGGTGGCGCATAGTCACCATGGTTGAAGACTATCCCCTTGTTACGTCCATTGTCGTCTTGATGTGGTTGGTTCGAGTTTCTACGGACATGGTCCTTATTCCTCTTGTATCCTCCTTGTGATCTTTGGTTAGTCCCACCTACCGGTTTCAGTTTCAGTCCTTGAACTCGTGCAACCGCTACTGCACGATCATATACAGCTTGTAGGTTAGGGTAGTGCTCACCCGTGATCACCTCTCTAATAGATAGGTTCGATCCCATCTCGAACTTCTGTGCCTTCTCTACATCAGTTGGCACCAGTCTCGGCGCGAACCGCACCAACTCCTTGAAACGATTATAGTATTCTTGGACCGTTTTTCCTCCTTGCCTCAGTGTCAGAAATTCCTCATACATAGCAGCCTTCGTGCTCAAGGGATAAAAATGATCCCTAAGCAGATTCGTGAATTCTGACCATGTGTAGGGCTCGTCGTACTCCGCACGTTTCCATTGGGTGGCTTGCCACCAATCATCTGCCTCGCCTCCTAAGTAGTATGAAGCTACGTGAACCTTTTCCCCGTCGGGACACTTTACGGCGTTCAATAGCTTATCGAACGTCCGTATCCATTCCTCTAGCTGAGCCGGGTCCTCTTCGTCGGCGTAGTGGGGTGGTTGGTAAGGGTTTACCAAGGCTAAGTAGTTGACTCGGGTTACCGGTGGTGGTACACCCGCTTGTGCACGTTGCACTTCAGCATTTCCTAATACTACGAGAACTTCCTCGACAGTCCTTAGACGCTCATCCATATTGTTGGGAACATGAGACACTCGCCCTCCTACGTTCTGAGGAATCTCATTATCGTTCGGCATGTTGGGGAGGTCAGAGTCAATGTTGTGTGGGATTACATTCCTTGGTCTTCCCCTAGGTGCCATTCTCTGTTATAAAAGTACGCGAAGATGAGCTTCTAATCTAAGGCACGTTAGATTCAGGAAAGTCTCCAGTTGGTGCTTCTAAGTCGATGTCATGTCAAGCTTTAGAATAGGAATGTTACTTATCACATATAAAAGGGTTAGCGCAATGTTCAAGTGTGTATGTATGCGAATGCATTTATGCTTTATACAATCCTACCCCAACCCCGAAAAAGATTTTCGTGACTTTAAAAACTTGTTGGAAAAATTTCTATGCATATGTAAATATTTTCCATGGGTTTAAAATAAATTTTGTTCCATGGAAATAAAACTCAAAATTTAAATAATAATAATGGTACTTAAAAAAATTTAAAATAATATTAATATTTGTTTAAAAATCTTGGGCCTCTATATTGGCCAAAATAATAATAATAATTTAAAAATATTTCCGGGCTCTGATACCACTTTGTAACACCCCGGATTTGATAACCCAAGCCGGGATGCCACCGCCACACCTCCCTAGCAGGACACGGATTCTCCGAGCTTGCTAAAGAGATGCAAGGCTATGGGTTTTGGAAATAGTTTTAAAAAACAAGTCCGGAATTGCTTAAAATAATAATAATAATACATCATCCACACATGTAATAATAATAATAATAAATTTGCAGCGGGGAAATTTAAAGATAGGGCCGACATGGCCAAAGTCGGGTTAACAAGCCCGTATGCAAATGTAAAATAAATAACTAAATGTCCAAAGTGATCCCCCGATGCATGATCATGCTCCGTACTCTGTAATAGAAAAATGAACAACGGGTTTTATCAGTATATAAAATACTGAGTAAGTTAATCCCTAACATAACAATAAAGCGGGTTTTAAAAATTATTTATTTAATATAAAAATTATACTTTTACTCAGGCTTAATTGAAATTTTAAAATTCATAATTTAACTTGCAGTGGAAAAACATGATTAATTTATTCAAGACGAGGATGCATAATTAAAGGACTCAATTTAAAAGCGTAATTTAAAAGCATAATTTAAGAACGTCATTTTAGAAGCATAATTTAAAAACATGGTAAATAAAAATTTAAGCTTAATTAAACATTCACTTAAGTCTTTTATATTTTATCCCGCAAACTAAGAAGAGACACCACACAAGCGAGATCACTAACGAGCAAATCTCAATAGTCAAAAATCAGTTAGCCGGTGATCGGCGGCCGCAGGCCATATCAGTATTGACTGCCGTTTTGGCTAGCCATGTATCTCGATTGCCGTTCCAGCAAGCCGTGTGTATCGATTGCCATTTTGGCAAGCCGTGTATATCTACTGTCAATTTGACAGGCGTGTATATCAACTGTCGTTTGACAGGCTTTTCAAGCGGTTTCACTGCCACTCGGTGAGGCCGTGTATTTCTCCTGCCGAATTGGCAGGCCATGTGCACAACTGCCGTTTTGGCATAGTAAGGAGATCACTAACGAGGCAATCTCAGATAGTAGGGAGACCACTAATGATGCAGTCTCAAGATAGTTGTATGAAGATCGGCTCAGCCTAGTGAACGGGATTTTTCGAAAGTTCATGTTTTGTCGTAAAAAAAGATTCAACGTCGCATTTCATAGTTCGAGTTTATCTCAAGTTCGAAAAATCCAATTCGTCACAGGTTACGCCTTTTTAATTTAAAAATTCACCTTACAGTCAAAAAATTCTGAAATTTACTCAGGAGCTTAAAAACATTTTTTACAGAACAACTTCCATGTTTAAGTTTCTCGAAATTAGGTAAGGAAACAAGTCGAATTTCACAATCTTTTCAAAGCCCAAAATCCGTCAACTTCCCTGGTACAGCGCACTGTTTTTAAAACACATTTTTGACCAAGTAAACGATCTCTAAAAATTATTTGAAATTTTCAGGAGCTTACACGACACAAAAATGATCAAGTTTTATTAGAGCAATATGTCCGAAACATTCCGGATTAAATCAGATTCGTGCATTAATTTCGGATAGGAAATCTGTCGGATTTCTTTACTAGAAGCGCAGGCTGTTCAGATCGTCTTTTGAAGGTTCAGAAATTAACGAAAACTCACGAAATTTTACAGCACATTCTTAAGACCATTATCTACAACTTTTATGTTTTCACCCAAGATTAGTTTTGACTACAAGGAATCGAAAACGCACAACAATTCGACTACAATTCTGTCAACTTTCCTTTAAATCACAGTCTGTTCCAAAAGGTTTTGAGTATGCAAACATTAACGGAAATGCGTGAAATTTTACGGACACAATATTTAGACAGTTAGCTACAACTTTTTGTTTTTACATAAAAGTTTAGTTTTGAAGGATTCAATTAGAAAAACGTCAAAGAACTCGAACACCATAATTCTGTCAGCTTTTCGGTTTTGACAAAAATCTCAGAATAAACCGATGCGTTTTCGGGAACAAAACTCGATGAAAATTCGTGAAATTTTGGCACAACCTAGATTAAGATGTTAGGAACAAATCTCTAGTTCGGAGTTTTTCGTTTCGGATTCTTGAAATAGGAGTTTTTACCGGATTTCAGAAATGCGCGGATTGGGGTTTCTAAGTCCGATTTTTACGTTTTGTTTTAAATCCATTGATTCGTTCGAATTTAGTCACCCAAAATTGATACGCAAGGAAGAAACTTACAGTAGTTAAGATCTAAAGTCTTAGATTTCGTCGGGATGAAATACGGAACCAACGACACGTCCAAACAACTCCTACTCCTTCTCTTCGGTCCCGATTTGTGAATAAGAGAGGAAAAACTTATGTGTCAGGCCTTAGGTCGACAGGGGTCATGAAAACAAGATTGAGAATTCATCCTTACCACTACACGATGCTTGAGAAGTGCTCCAACTCGTCCGTACGTCGTCCTCCTTGCCGGAAAGCTCCTTGAGTGTTCCCAGAAGACCAAGGTTTTCGAATGCTTGAGGGGTGGAGAACTTTTGGAGAGGAAGATGATGAATGGGGGATTTGGATCTGATATTTTGAGTCCTTGGCATTAAGATCAGCCAAAATTTCGTTCATAATGGCCCTCCCTTAATGGTGATTGTGTTTCCAAAGGTGAGGGTCGAAAATAAGGTAAGAAAATCGCCCAAAACGTGAAGGTATGTAGTTTCCTGTTTGGTGGCGCGGTCATAGGCCAAACCCCGCGCGGAGAGCGCGCCGGCCTGGTCTGGGCCGTGCGTCCGGACTGGGCCGTGCGATCCCGTCGGCCTTTTCTCCTCTCTTTCGGGTTTCTATCCTCCTACATTTTCGGGCTCGATTTTTCGGGTTATTCTCGGATTATAAATTCTTATCTTAAATTTATCTCGTTTCGAATTAGTCACGTATTCGAAATCTTGAGTCCGTCGCGTTTGGATTCGTCGGCTTCTAGTTCGTCCTCTTTTGACTTCCGTGTAATAATTTATTTATTTAAATCGTTTTTCCGACTTCGCGGGTTCTTGGAATTAAAATTCTTTTCTTTCTTGAATTTAATTTCAATCCTTTTCACTCGATTCCTGGAATGTCTTCGGGCTTCCTTTCCCTCTTTTATTCCATTTTTAATTTTTGAATTTATCGGCGTTTCATTACCGAGCAATAATTTATTGTGATAAAATATTTCCTTTCTCGGAAATACATTTATTTTATTTGTTGAGCGCTATAAAAATCCCGGGTATTACAGTAGACCCCCCTTAAGAATCAACTTCGTCCCCCGAAGTTGTACCCGCACTTTAATTTAATTTTTTTTTTATTTCAACTTTATTGTTTAGGGTAATTTCCATTTACCCTCCTCAAGGATAAACGTCTTCCTTAATTTTGAGAAATTAATTCCATTCCTTTGAACATGAATTAAATTTCTCGGGTGTTACAAATAATGACTGATTTGTAGGCCTGATTAAGTGAGAAATATCATTTTATTAAACACTGCAATCAAGAGAATTTAATACTCGTAGTTTTCGGTTGTCTTATCCCAATCCAAAAAGAATGATATTTTTGAAGCCACGAAAATAGATTGAATATGCAGCGTCTATGCTCTTAGGAGCACTGACTCTGACTGCTCGGGGACGATCAGTATTAAATGTGAGGATGTTGATAATGGCCAAAATTGACCATTATTTTCAATCTATTTCCGTGTCTAATACGGACATTTGATCGCATCCCGGTCTTATT